>JABSTQ010009162.1:0-291909 GCA_013358835.2 Ixodes persulcatus | reverse complement strand
AAGGAAATCTAGTTTTCATCTTTGAACAGACAGGTGTTCGTCCCTCCAGAAAAGGCTCTATCAGAGCTTCAATATCATTCACAGACGTTTCCGGGTCGAGTCTAGATACAAATAACGCCATATGGCGTACGGGCGGTGGCGCAGCATTTACCTTATCCGGTTTAGCGGTGCCCGACGATGGTTTCGCACGTCGCCAAGACTTTACAAGGACGAAACCGTCATCCACCGTATTCGCTGATTATAGTCCATTCAAACCAAAGTTCCGCGTTGGGAAATCACGTTCAACAGCACTCACTTTGTCTGGATGTGAAGTCGTTTGGCCAGGGTGCTTTTCTTGACGGAGGGTGAACGAGGGTTGATGTTGCACGTTCTGGGGCAGCCGTACTGACAAAGAAGGGCTGTGAGGTACAGGTGTAGGCGTAGCTGGCAGCTGTCCAGTGACAGTAGCGTATAGCGGCCGCGATGAAGGAATTAGAGGGACTCTGTCCAAGACGTTCTTGCGGAGTTGCAGAACTTCAGAACGAAGACTTCTGTTCTCAGCGCGGAGGCACTGGAATTCCGCCGTCAGTATGTCCAGTTTGCCGCTCAAAGTTTCCAAGACACGCATGAAACTTGCAGGAAAAGGTAGGCTCCCTTGCGCAGAGGCCGACTCACCGTCCATGACGTTCAAGTTTTCGTTGTTGGCGGACGTTGAAGCGCGAGCAGCTTCTGGTGACAGGCTGTGACGCCGAGTGCAGCCAGAGCACTTGAAAAGTGCTTGTCCCGGTTTCCATATACGTGTTGTACTCCTCGAGCCCCACGTTGAGGCACTTACAGTGGAATTTTCGGCTGCAGCCTGCCGAACACACAAGGAATTGCTGCTTCGAGTAGAAGCGTCACAAGAGCCACACACGTCCTTCGGCAGAGCGCCGCTGGACACGTCATCCTTCGGCGGCGTCATTCGCCAGAATGAAGGGGGGATGCAATTAAGATTAAAAGGGGGGATGCAATTAAGATTAAAAGAATTGGCATCTCGTCATTTTTACGTTGTTTATCGTGTCCCGGAGGATAGAGAAAACATTTCCTTCATTAAAAAATGTCGCGATTCCGCTCCATAATCGCAAAGCAAAAGTCGAGCTTTTTCCCCCACCTGTAGCCGCAAGTGGCAGCAGAAAGAACTACGGCTAGAAGATTACGTAACCTCGCTCGGCTCTAAGCTGCAGCATAACGCCCGCTAATGTCAGCAGAGTGAGGGAGAGGAAGCGTCCTCCAAGAGAGGACACGGGAGGCTACACGGCACTCCGAATGACGTCACTAGGAGTGAGTTGTGGGGTGCCAAAAATGCCAATATTTATCTTCTTTTTTTTTTTGTTACGCAACACCTAGGACACGCAGGCGAAATCGGTTTTCTGTTCTTTATTTCAGAAGTGTCAGAGGGCAACTTCCGCCAATTTTTGACCGAAGTCCGGAAATCGTTGCGCCGCCCCTTTAACAGTCCGAAATATCTGGGGGGGGGAGGGGGGGGGGGGGGGGGGGGGCTCTTCTGACGCCACTGGTATGGTACAACGCTCCTCGACCTCGAGTTGTGTCGGCTTCTGTGCTTTTTGCTCGGCGTTTCTTCCGTCCCGTAAAATAAACCTCCAAAGCAATTACAAACTAAAAAGATTGTCCAGGTGCAGGCGAGCTGGTGTATGTTGATCATGATGCAAAATCCTGAGACTGGGAATAGAATTCGAAAGAAAAAGTGTAAGAAGAAAGAAAAAAGAGGACAGGACAACGTCTCAAACTCAGCTGAGTTGAGTTTGAGACGTTGTCCTGAGCTGAGTTTTCAGCTGAGTTGAGTTCGAGACGTTGTCCTAAACTGAGTTTGAGACGTTGTCCTGTCCCCTTTTTTCCACTTTTTCTTTCAAATTTCATGCCCATAGCTGGGTTTGAGACGTTGTCCTGTCCCCTTTTTTCCACTTTTTCTTTCAAATTTCATGCCCATAGCTGAGTTTGAGACGTTGTCCTGTCCCCTTTTTTCCACTTTTTCTTTCAAATTTCATGCCCAAAGCTGAGTTTGAGACGTTGTCCTGTCCCCTTTTTTCTGTCTTCTTACACTTTTTCTTTCAAATTTCATTCCCAAAGCTGAGTTTGAGACGTTGTCCTGTCCCCTTTTTTCTGTCTTCTTACACTTTTTCTTTCAAATTTCATTCCCAAAGCTGAGTTTGAGACGTGTCCTGTACCCTTTTTCTGTCTTCTTACACTTTTTCTTTCAAATTTCATTCCCATAGCTGAGTTTGAGACGTTGTCCTGTCCCCTTTTTTCCACTTTTTCTTTCAAATTTCGTGCCCATAGCTGAGTTTGAGACGTTGTCCTGTCCCCTTTTTTCCACTTTTTCTTTCAAATTTTATGCCCATAGCTGAGTTTGAGACGTTGTCCTGTCCCCTTTTTTCTGTCTTCTTACACTTTTTCTTTCAAATTTCATTCCCAAAGCTGAGTTTGAGACGTTGTCCTGTCCCCTTTTTTCTGTCTTCTTACACTTTTTCTTTCAAATTGCATTCCCAAAGCTGAGTTTGAGACGTTGTCCTGTCCCCTTTTTTCCACTTTTTCTTTCAAATTTCATGCCCATAGCTGAGTTTGAGACGTTGTCCTGTACCCTTTTTTCTGTCTTCTTACACTTTTTCTTTCAAATTTCATTCCCATAGCTGAGTTTGAGACGTTGTCCTGTCCCCTTTTTTTCTGCCTTCTTACATTTTTTCTTTCAAATTTCATTCCCAGAGCTCAGTTTGAGACGTTGTCCTGTCCCCTTTTTTCGGTCTTACACTTTTTCTTTCAAATCTCATTCCCAGACTCAGGATTTTGCATCGTGTACAAACTAAACTTACTATATGCCAGCGTCTTTCGGACGGCGTGTGATGCACGTTAAAGACTCTCCCCCCCCCCCCCCCCACCCCACCCCCTTCCCCCACCCTCCCTCCCGGCCTTTCAGTCACAATTACTGATCCATGGTCACACGTCACTCTGCACTGGCAAATATTCCAGCACATCCGGGACACTCGTCGTCTCGTTTAATTGCCTGACCGACTTCGTGCAGTCTAAATATCACACCCAGACTTTTCTAAACCTTATTTCGTGAAAACCAGTGAGGCGTGAAAACGTTATTTGAAACTGAAACTGTGGAGGAACATGAAAACCGGACTTCAAACTTTGCGCACTTGGGTTTAAAAGAAATTCGAAACCTTCAAAGTTTTTTTTTTTTTTTTTTGAATTTAGCCCGAAAAGAGAATCGAAACCTTTTAACTTTTCAAACTTTATGTAGAAATAAATTCGAAATTTTCGAATTTATTGACCTTTATATCTATAAAAATTCGAAACGTTCGAATGTTTCGAATCTTAGATCCAAAGAAGTTCGAAATCTTTGAATGTTTCGAACTTCAGACTCAAAGAAGTTCGAAGTCTTCGAATTTTTTGAACATTACACCCCAAGAAATTCTAAATTTTCGAATCTCTCGAATTTCAAGTTAGTAAAGTTCGAAAGCTTCGAATTTCTCGAACCTCGAGTAAAACAGTATTCGAAATAATCGAACCCGAACTCTTAGAAACCGTGAAAGCTTTGAACCTTTGGAGTTCGAAACTCCATGGTGTTTGAAAGTTACGAACATTTCGAATTCGAACCTCGGTACGGTCGAAAATATCGACGAATTTGAACCTCAGTTCGGTTCGAAATTATCGAAACCTTTTGAATTCGAACCTAGGGTGGTTCGCGACATCCCTAATACTAACTAGAAGACAAAGCCTGCGCATGACTTTTGGTTAGTAGATGCCCGACCCGCCCCAAGCGGCAAACAGGCTGAAGCTTGACGAGAGTATGGGCCGCGTTACTTCTACGTCGGATGGATGGATGGATGGATGGTAATGGCTATACCCTTTGCAACGGGCGGCAGCTTGCGCCACCTAGCCTAATATTTCGTCATCCCTTCTTTCTTTTTTTTTAATTTTAATTTGTATCAATTTTGTTATAAAAGACCCCCCCCCCCCCTTCTCGTTTCCAGTGAATTTATTGCTTATTTTATCTGTATTTTCTTTTTCCTTTATCCTTCCCTAGATCTCTTCCACCAATCTTTCAATCTCCTCTTAGTTACCGCAATTCTTTTCATATCCATTCGTCCATCTATGTCCGGAAAACCCAGTGCCCCCTCCAAATCCGTAGTCATCGCCCCCAAGAGGGTGGGACGAAGCCCCGTGCACCTTAAAATTACATGTTCTATAGTTTCCCTTTCGCGGTTGCATACGTCGCACAAAGTGTCTACTTCCTGGAATTTAGTCCTGTACGTTTTCGTTCTTAGCACCCCCGTTCTGGCTTCAAACAGCAAAGAGCTCCCCACTGAATTATCATACAGCTGTTCCTTCTTTATTTCTTGTTTTTGCGCCCTGTATATTGTTAAAGCTGATTTCCCCTACATTCTCTCTTCCCACAATTTCCTCTCTGTTTCCTTTACTCCCTTTTCTACTCATGTGCTCTGATCGGCTCCATCTCGTTGAATGTATTTAAATCTCAGCTTGCGGGTTCGGTTTGTACACTTAGTGTTTAGACTTTTCATATATAGATACTTGTACACTTTTGCTGCCCACCGTGTATCCTCAATTTCAGCTAGTCTTTGTTCAAATTTTACTTTACTGATCGCTTCTCTACTCTCGAAAGATGCCCAACCCATATCCCCCTGTACTCCCTCATTTGGTGTATTCCCATGGGTCCCCAATGCCAACCTACCCACACTCCTTTGCTGTATCTCTAAACCTGCCTGGATTTCTGACCTCATACACAATACCGCATTCCCAAATGACAGCCCTGGCACCATGACTCCCTTCCATACACCCCTAACGACTTCGGTAACCGGACAAAAGCTCACCGGACAAAAGCTCACCGGACAGAAGCTCACCGGACAAAAGCTCACTCGTTTTTTGACAGACCCGGACAAAAGATCACCCATTTTTTGACAAACCCGGACAAAAGCTCACCTCGATTTTTTTTTTTTTTTTGCTACCCGGGCGAAACACGGGCTGAAATAAAGTGCGGACGCGATGGACATTGGACCATTTTTAAGAGAACTTGTACCCCATCCACCATTGAGTTGCAAATTTTTAAAAATACTTTGAAAGAACGGGAGTTGAGACTTTTGGAAAAGTACAAGACAGATGACCAATTTAGAAAACGGTGCGGGATTTTAGACAGGCTCGCGTTCCTTCCACCACAGCTTGTTCCACAAGAACTAACCACCAGGGAAAAGTCTACCGGTGACATCGGCTACCTGCTGGACTATTTTAATTGCACGTATGTCAACGGCCGCTTCCGTTATGCTTCCGTTCCATCTGCGGCGGCACCCAGAGCGAATTCTTCCCTTCGCCTGACTCTGCGGCGACGACGACCGGAGTTTCCCCCGTTACGGTGGAATATATACGAAGCCACTCTTCAAGATAAAGACCGGAGGAACAACACCTGCGAAGAAGCTCGTCGGCCACGCCCATCCAAGCGTCTTGAGGCTGATTGAATGCCTACAGCAAAATTAGGCGCTCGTTGCCACGGCATTGGCACAACCCCGGAGAAATGAGCCCACAGTATAAAGCGGGTGCGAAAAACCACTCTGCGCCTGCAGAATCGTTTTAGAAATATTTGCGAGGGCTTGCATGTACATCGAGATCTACCAAGACTGCTGGAGCTAGTAGGGGACTGCATTCGCTCCGAACCGATCGATAAATAAACTTGTTTGTATTAAAATCAACAAACCATGCGCCTGTCAGATTTAATTTATCGTTGCCTTTTTGTGTCGCACGCATGCATCTAAGTTGTTCGCACTCGTGTTAAGACCAACATGAAATTTTCTCGTGGTGAGCTTTTGTCCGGGTCTGTGAAAAAATGTGCGAGTTTTTGTCCGGGTCTGTGAAAAAATGGGTGAGCTTTTGTCCGGTGAGCTTTTGTCCGGGATTCAACGACTTCATACCTATTATAGTTCCATAGTGCCCTGTGTTTCATGATAGCCGAATCTCGTTTCGCCTTCTTTATTACAATATCTTCATGGTCTTTTAGATACCGTCTTCCTCCATACTCCCAGATATTTGTATTTTTCTACGTGTTCTATCAATGTGTCCTGTATCTCCAAGGGTTCCCCCTTCTCGTCGTTGAAAACTATTATACCAGACTTGTCCCTACTAAATTTTAGTCCTAAATTGTCCCCTTCCCTGCTGCAAATCCTAATCAGTTCCTGTATTGTCTCACGACTTTCTGATATGAGTACAATGTCATGCATGCATTAACCCTGGCAATACTTGATTTACTTTATGTCCTTCTTCCGTGTAAGTCAGGTCAAAACCTAGGTTGCATTGTTCTAAGCTTTTTTCCATCTCACTGATGTATATCATAAAGAGCACGGGAGACAATGGGCAACCCTGTCTAAGACCTCTTTTTATTGCTGCTGGTCTTGTAGTTTCGGCTTCCCATGTTATAACCACCCTATTCTCCGTATAAACCCGTTCTAGAAACTTAACCATGGTTCCCTCTAGTCCATACCCCTTCAGTTGGCTCCAGAGTTTTTCCTGATTCACATTGTCATATGCCCCTTTGATGTCTAAAAATGCTACCCATAATGGCTTTTGACTTGCCATTGCTATCTCTATGCACTGAGTGATTACGAATAAATTATCATCTAGTCGTCTATCTTTCCTGAAACCGTTTTGAAGCTCCCCTAGAATCTGCTTTCTCTTTGCCCATTCTTCCATTCTTCTTTTTACAATTTGCATAGCTAGTCTGTATATTACTCAAGTTACTGTGATTGGCCGGTATGATTTGATACTGTCTTTGTCTCCCTTGCCCTTATATAATAATCTCATCCTGCTCAATTTCCAGTCACTGGCCACCTCCCCTCCCATAAGTATCTGGTCAATCACCTGCCTTAGTTTCAATTTGCTTTTTTTGCCAAGAACCTTTATCAATCTCATTGGTATGCCGTCTGGACCTGTCGCAGTTCCAGCCGGAACCCTTCCTTCTGCTTTTTCCCACTCCCCAGTGGTCATTTCCTCTTCTTCACTATGACCCTCCTCTTGTGTTGTGTAGTCTCTACCCTCCCCTACGGCCTGATCTGATTCTAACTCCGAAAATGCTGCTTCGATTGTATGCCTAATGTATTCTCTTGCTTCTTCCCCCTCTACCTTTGTCCCTTCCTGTGTGGTTAGTGTCTGCTGGTCCCCCTCGGTCTTTTTTCCCTGCGCACTGATGTGTTCTCAGAACCTTTTAGCTGCATTCCTATCCTTCTGGTTTATCTCTATCATCCACTGTACCCCTGCCCTCCCAATTTTGACCTGTATTAATGCTGATGCCTCTCGCTTTCTTTCCTGAAATTCCTCCCAATTTGGATGCTACTTCGGCTATTGTGTCCCCCTTTTTCTTTGCCCATCTGTGTTCTCTAGATGCCGCTTGGCGTCTCGATATTGCTGCCTTAACCTCTTTATCCCACCAGCTTTTGAGCTTGCGTTTTAGTTTTCTTCCTCCTTGTTTGATTCGATATTTCTCTAACTCTCTTTTGAAAACACTAATTAAGTCTTCATATGTCCATTCTGTTTCCGGTTGCTTGGATACTATGTTCTCGATTCGCTTAGATACCTCCTGTAGTTGTTTATCATATAAGTTATTTCTAGCTTCTTGTTTTTGATTTTGCATTTCTGGTTTTACTGTGCCAAATCTGATCTTGATTCTCTTATGGTCGCTCCCCAGACTTTTTGTGCCTTCCTCATCTATTTCCATACCTCCTAATTTGTTGTATATCTTACGCGACATTAAACAGTAGTCAATAGTCGAGTGCGAGTTCTTTCTTTCCCATGTTATTTTTCCATCACATTTTACCTGAGCATTTACCAATACCAGATCAAGAGCTTCGCAGAACTCCTCTAACATCCTCCCTGTTGTATCTGTATGTCCATCAAAGTCTTCCAAATGTGCATTCATGTCCCCCAAGATAATTATTTCCTTGTTAGTGCCGATTTCCCTAACGTCTCTTGATATACATGTCAAGTGTTCTGCATTTTCCTCCCCTGCATCACTCCCTGTTTTTAGATACACAAAACCCAGGATTGTGTCTAAACCCCCAATATTGCCTTTGACCCACATGTGTTCCCTGCAACCCTCTCGTTCCCTTTCCCATTCCTGACCCTTAACTAACACCCCTAAACCCCCTCCCTTGCGTTCCCCATTGACTCGGTTGCATCCGATCCAATGATATCCCGGTATGTATGGCGGTTCTTCCATATCTCTCAGATGTGTTTCTGCTAATCCATACACTGCGAAATTTTCGCTCTCCGATTGCTCCTCAATCTCCTCCCACTTTATTCTGTTCCTGCCCCCCTGCATGTTTATGAACCCTATGTTAAGCTGTTTATTTTTCCTACTCCTGCGAGGCTTCCTCTCACCCTCCGAAACCTTCCCCTCGGTATCTACATAGTCAGGGTCGCAAGGTGGCCGCTCCATGTCTCCGAGATGTGTTTCCACAAACCCATACACCACTAAATCCTCCTTTCTGTGTTGCTCCTCTACCTCTTCCCATTTTAACCTATTTCTACCACCCTGCATGTTAATATGTCCAATGTCTGATTGTGCTGTTTGTTTATACCTGATCTTACGTTTTCCCCTCTTTTTAACCCTGGGTGCCTCTCCTGACTTTTTTGGGTTTTCACATTCACAGTCGCATTCACAGGCGGCCACAGCCGCACTGTGGCCGCCAGTGAATGCGTACTGTGGCCGCCAGTGAATGCCTCCTGTGGCCGCCAGCTGTGGCCACAGCTGCGTGCGCGACTGCTGAGCGCGAGCTGATAGCGAGCTTCCAGTTAATTTGCAACGTGCATTCAAACACTGCCTCGCCTTTTGAGACGTGCATTTCTGGCGCGCGCGCTCGTTCAGCGGCAACGCTGTCAAAGCTACTGGCGCGAGCGCGTGGCTTCATCTATGGTTTCGTTCGCGCGAGCGCGCGTGCAAATTATCAACAACATCAAGCCCTATGCTCGCGCCAGTTGCTTTGACAGCGTTGCACACTAAGTATGAAACAGATATATATATATATAGAGCTCTCGTGCTTGTGGCGTTGGCTGCATTAGTATAAACAGCGCCCTCAAAAATGGCGTCCAGTGCCAGCGTCCAGCGTCCAGCGAAGGGCAGTAAGGCATTTTCACTCGTGCATTTCACGCTCCACGTAAACGTCTAACTTTATAGTATGCTATAGCAACAGACACTTGGCGTGAGCATCCGTTTTATTATCTGCTACACAAACCACTGAGGCAGGCGATGGAGCAGACGACGACGCAGACGCTGTAGCAGACGATGGTGCTCACATCCGGGCTAGCTAGGGGGCGCTGAGGGGATCTACTAGTGATGACGTTTAGAGAAGGAAACGTGCAGGCCTTGTGTTCTATACTCGTTTTCACCTCAAGAAAAAAGGACGTTTTGCGCATTGTTCATACGCCGGGCGAAGTAGTTCTTTCACAATTTGGTTGTCGGAGGAAGAAGCGACCCTTTTGGCGTTTGAAACGTATACGCCTTGATTAGATAACATATATCTAATCTGAAATGCACCTACATATATATTAATTCTTCTCGTAAAAGGAAAAATTAGTAATGCTCCGCGAGGAGCCGGACTTTTTTTACTTCGGTTCTTGAGGTGAAAACGGGTATAGGTGGTATTGCTTGAACCCAGGGGGATGGCATGACGTCATGAGCCTAACCTCCTCAAGGTAACCTCTTCTGAAGCCGCCTCTCCCCCTCACCCTCCTCACGTTTTCCCGGAAACGGTATGAATCTCGGGACGAGACGGCCCGCGTCACGTGACATTTTCTGGTAGGTCAAGAAGGAAGTGGAAGCTCCTCCCACCTCTTTCCACTTTAGTAGTGCGAACGCTGGAGAGGAGGCGACCCCCTCTCCACCGTTCGCTCCGCTGAAGTGGAAAGGGGTGAGAGGAGCTTCCTATGATGAGTCGCAATATGTTCGATTTACGGAGTAGGGAGTGAACGCGGAGGCGGTGGGTTTCGGATTTGTAGCGTCTGCTTGTCGTTCTTTTGCCTTGTATTTCTCGACCGCTACGGATAGAGCTTGAAAAAGCACTTCTTCGCGGTGCACCCACGTCGTTGGTAAAAATAGGGAGTTGTAGTAGATCGTTTTTCTCCTCCGCTACGGTATCCGTAAAAAAAAAAAAAAAAAAAAAAAGCCGCAGCTACCAATGCGCGGCGCCAGCCTTGTCTGCATAATTCAAGGTCTTGAGGCGGATTACGGAGCGCTATAATCCAGGTGCTTAGCGGGCTGCGGAAACGGTCTACTACAACTCCCTACTAAATCTCCAGTAGGCTCCGTAATGTAAGTCGAGCTAGAACATGGGCCGGCTCGCTCGAAGCAGCGTCTCAGCAGAGACTAGGGAGTTTTCGCAGATCGTTTTCGCCGTCCCGCAACGCTCTCCGCAACCCGCTACGATGCCCGGAACTGTACAGTCAAGGCCATCGGCGCGCAGGCACGGTAGCGGCGTCTTCGTTGCGGATGGCTTAGCGGAGAGGGAAACGCGGTCTACGAAAACTCCCTACTGTCTCAAGTAGGGTGCCTTCATGTGCGCTTCGGTACAATGCGCGATATATGAATTGAGGAGGAAAGCTAAACAGGAAAAAGTTAGAAAATGCTTTTCTAACTTTTTCCTGTTTAGCTTTCCTTCTCAACTCATAAATAGCGCATTCTACAAAACAGTTCAAGAAGACGGAAAAGGGGGAGTCCCTTCTTGCTCGGGTCTCGTTTGTGTACCCGGACACAGCCATTGTCCTCCTAGAAGATTAGCCCGTCGCTCAAAATTCAGACAAAAGTTGCCTTCCCCACCCCGTTCACCCCGAGGCTGACAGTGCTGTGGAAGCTAAGTGCTCGTTGGGCCAGCCACACTTTTGCCACGTGATCACGCTCTCTCGCGCATACCCACGCGCAGAGAATGAGGTCAGGTGATGAAAGGGAGGCGGCTGATTGGTCCGGCAAGCGCGTAGCTTCCACCAGAATGTCAGCTTAGGGGTGAAGGGAATAAGTGAGATCCGGTGTCGTGTGACGTGCGTTTCGGCCCGATGACACGCTGCGGGGACCGCGGATGTATCACAGTGAAAAGGCCGAGAGCTTAGGAAGGGAAGGAGGTACGAAATAGTCCGCTGTGTTTTTACATCTTCGTACCGAAAGTCAGGCTTTTGACTTTCTACCTTTTTTTCTTTTGGTGCACTGAACGATGTGCTATTAGTAAAATCCCAATATAAATTGATTTATTTCAGCCCAAAATTTGTTTCATGGGCCCTTTAAGTCCGTCTCAGCTGAGACGCTTCATTCGAGCTAGCCGGTCCTGGGCAGCGGTCCTTCCGTGCACTTTGGTTTCTCTTGCGAGCTGTTTACGAAAGAAAAAAAAAAAAAAAAAGGAGAACCTTTCTTCTGCGAAAGCGCACAAGAGCAGCAGACGTTGTCATTCCGATGTCTTCGGCATCGAGAAATGATTTAGCGATGCGAGGCGTCCGCCCAAAAATTCGGAAGATCCAATATAGGAATGAACACGAATGATGGTGGGATATCAACTTACCTTGTTGAGGCAGCTTCATTTTGTCACCGTGAGTAAAGCCTAGCTCCACTTGTCTCGAAGTGTTTCAATTCCCGTTGTTCGAGGCGGGGTTTAGGCCGCACGTCCGGAGGCTTCCTGGCTCGTGACGACGACCATTCCCCGAAGTGAAGAACCCAGGGGTCCAGTGGAGGTGGGAGAATTGGTAACGTAACGAACGGTTTAATTTCATGGTAGCGATACAGTCGTCAAATCCGAGAGAACAACTCAGCAGCCTCACGCCCCGCCTTATATAGGGGTCCGTTTTCTCCCTCACTCTCCGCCAGGGCAGCAGGTGCGACCGCCAAGTGCGTTGCAGCAAAGCCCGCCGCGTCGTAGCCAGAAATGCGTCATAGCCATGGTTCTCCGCAGTTAAGCGCGAAACACACGTACGAGTCGGAGGCGAGGGTTTTCGTAGCACCGGAGAGCGTTGAAAACCCTCGCCTCCGACCGTCGTATTGCGCGATCGGACGTCGGATCGGACGCTTTCGTCGTACGTGTGTTTCGCGCTTTAGGCCAGGCCTCTCTCCCCTTCCGGAGCGCACGAACCCACACGCACACACACACACGTCCCGTTGACGTCACGGACGCGTTGAGACTCGTTTCGGGCAGACCACGACAGCTGGGCGACGGTCTTGAACACGTCGGGACTCGTTTCGGGCAGACTTCGACAGGTGGGCGACAGTCCAGAACACGTCGGGACTCGTTTCGGGACTCGTTTCCGCAGCGTTGAAACTCGAAAAAGGTTGCCGAAGGTTCCATTCTTAACACCGTCTTTTATTTACATTAGACGGACCCCTGTGAGGCTCTTCCTCGAAATCCTCGGACTGGAAGTCCGCCAAGCACACCACGCTATTCTTTGAGGGGGTCCAACCGCGTCCCCTGTCTCAACCCATCGGTTGCGACGCACGACGTCTCTCGGGAAACGGGGAGCATATTCGAAAGCGATATATATTAACTTTGAAGTTTCATCCGCAAGGGGTGTACGCACTCACCGATGAAACACCAGTGGGCGACTTCTTCGACCGCTCGGACCGATTACTGGAATTTATTACACTACACAATCCCATCGCGGTTAAACAAACTCCAGCAGACGATTCGTCCACACAATCAAGCGCGACCGCCGCGATCTCAAACACTTTGCAAGGTGACTATCCGATAGAGACTACACCTTTGATGTCGTTCTCCCTCGTCAGAACTTTTGCTCAAGCGGTGCTCTGCGTTATCACGCGGATTTCACGCTTCGGTGGTTCGCAGACTCCGCATCTCGACGATCTCGGGCATCGCCGCGCGTTTCTCCTCCTTCGGCTCCGTGCGTCATGCATCCAAAAAAAGAAACAAAAAAAGAAAGTATTTTCTTAATTTTAGTGCCGTTGCCAAGAATGCCACCTGCCAGACACTTTCAATTTCTTTTTTTGAGAACAGCTTCCTTTTGGCGCAGATTTAACGTATATTGCGCACAAATACAACCTTTCGAGCAGCATGTAGCAGGGTTTTGATTCTGGCGCAGTTCGGCGCAAATGGCGCAGTAGTTACACTACTGAGCTAGCGATGCAGGCATTATAATTTTTAGGCAATTTAGGCATAGTTGCATTTATTTTTGATAAAATACCAACCAAAAACTGACCCAAAAGTCTTTTTTTTTTTGTTTTTTTTTTTTTTGGGGGGGGGGGGTGTTTTGTAAAAGTTGAAAGGTCTACTAATTTCACATTTTCTTTCAAAGTGCACTGGAAAGCAGGCTTTAAAAATATCCGTATACCCGAAATTAAATACCCACATATTTTGGATTAAAGAGAAAAAGACAAGCTGTGATATCAGCTTTCTGTGACATGCGCAGAACGAAGCGATCGCGGTGTTTGCTGCGACGCTTCAGGCTGCAGACAGGCTCCCAAAAGTTGTCCAACTTACATTAATTCATTACCACGAAAAAAAAATTATTCACAGAACAATTAAAAGCACGTCGCACTAGAATGTACCTAGGATCCTAATATAGATGCTAGTAGTTAACGAAGTATATTTTATGTTTCCTAAGAATGGGCTCAACTAACTATAGGCCTGAACCACAATTTTCATTAACTTTGGTGCAGAGATCGTCTTCTAGCAAATTTCATAAATTTATAATCCCATTCAACCGAGTGCACACCTTTCGGTGATACTTCCCCAATTCACAGATGGATGTGAGCTCGGCTAAATTTAATGTTTATTCCATTCAGTCGGTAATATCCCATACAAAAATGTCCTATGGTCGGCTATAGAAAATTCTTTGTATGGTCGGCTTTAGCTATTTGGCCCAATTAGCTAAAGAATTTTCTATGGCTGTCTTTAGCAATTTTTATGGTCGCCTTTATGGGCCTCTTTAGCTTTGTCTATGGCCCTATCGCTGTGCAGCCATAGCGCTCTTTAGCTTGTCTGATGGTTGGCTAAAGACTTTTCTATGGCTTTCCCTATGGCTCTCTTTAGCCAGCAAACTGTAAAAAAATTTTGTTTTTTCTTTAAGTTCTCCCGATTTGTGAGCGCTACATGGTAGATGACATACATCTCTGAACACACAGAAAACACAGAACACAAGCAGAACTACCCTACACAACAGCGATAACGCAGCGCTACCAGGCTTTTCTATATACGCTATGTTCGCACTAGCTGTATATATGGCAGTCTAATTTTTGAATCCGACTTTGCCGGTGACCCATTATTTGTCGCAAAAACACGGAGAGGCGGAGCAAATATTACTCGTACTTAATGCATTATTTTAATTGTTTCTTGAAATAGCCCCCATCTCGTAATTCAAAACCCTGAAAAAAGCAAATGTAGATCATTAGGCTAATTAACTAAAATGTATTAATTCTCTTTTTAATGAGTTTGATGAATCACATTGACAATGCAGTGATGACATGCAGTACACTGGTGCTGAAGATTGCAATCAAGCTATTGCTTGATTGCAGTGTTCGGCGCGAGTTTAATTTATTTTTACTTTTGGGGGGTAATAATTCATTTTAATTGTTGCACAAGTATTTCAATGGATTTTTCAAAAAAACAATATTACTGGTTTTCACGACTCGTTGCAACAGCAGAGAACATATCTTGGGTCATGGTTTGTCGCCGGCATTACAGAAATTCAGTATTGATTTAATTTTCTAACGTGAGTGTTTTTACTAAAAAGTAAGCGCCGGTAGTTATTTTATATAGGCGCGGAAAGAAAATTTATTGGTTCTTTGTCTTTAGACTCGAAACCATAATTTTTTTATAGACGCATAATACAATTTATTGGTTTCCAGTTGAAGACTCCAGTTAACACACACAAAGTTTTCTCCTGGCGCTGTGTTCTTTAATACACGCGTCATAACACCACACTTTTAAGCAGTCATGCAAAAGTCTGACTTGCCTCCAGTGTTCCGAGCGGAAAATCTTGCATACACGCTTGGCATGTCCAGATGACGGAGACGCAGCGGCGTCACGAGGGTCTCCGACACCCGGGGTGGTAGCCCGCCGCGACCCCCCTTCCCTCCCCCCCCCGCTCTCGCGTGGCCCGCTGCGACACCCCCCTGAGCGCTGCACCCGAGGCGGTCCACCCCCCCCCCCCCCCCCCCCCTTTGTGACGCCACTGCGGAGACGTCACGACTGCTTCAAAGTGTGGTGTTATAGCACGTGTACTAGCATACACAGCACAAGAAGAAAACTTTGTGCGTGTGAATTGGGAGTCTTCACGTAATATTGAGTTCTTATGGTTGCATCTACATTCCACATTCCCTAAGAAACACAAAGGCCCGCCTCGTGCAGGGAACAGTGTTGCGTTTTTAGGTGATGCAACAGCACCTGCTTCTATCACAAACATATTGAGTAAGGGTGACCCAGGAACCCCGGAACCGGGGGGCAACGGGGCCTTGAGCACCCGCTGCCGTTTTCCAGGGGGTGCTGGGAAATATGCTGAGCCCCCGTGCATTTGGATCAAGGCCTCCCTCTCCCACAGGGTCGAATTAAGGTACGAGGTACGGGCTGAGGGGGCTGCAGCCCAGGGCCCCGGGAGGCCCCGTGCTAATCCTCGAGAATTCGGGAAAAAAAAAATGTTAGTCGGTCTCAGTTTAGAATAGCTCAGACCTTAAAGGCCCGTTCACACTCTTGCGACCGAGTTTGACCGAGAGAGACCAGACCCCTCTTGCGACTTCTTAGGACCAGCTCCGCTGCAGCGCATCCGGTCTTAAGAAGTCGCAAGAGGCTTAAAAACCGGTCTGGTGTCTCTCGGTCTTACTCGGTCGCAAGAGTGTGAAAGTGGAACAAAACTCAAGGAGCCTCTGGGCCCTGGCTTTCTGACGTCGTGCCATTCCCACCGCCACCTTGTTTCTTTGTTTTCTTCAATGGGGTAACAGGGATGCCACAAACTGCGTTATCTAGACGAGCTGGTGTTTGTGAGCTCGTTGTAAAAAACTGTGCTAGAGCGACAAAATGTAAGCGTTGCCTCCCACCCTCCTTGTCGGAGGGAGCACAGCTGTCGACGCTGGCGGTCCCTTTGAGGTCTCTTCTAATTGAAACCAGACAGAAGGACGGCCACGGAGTTCTCTATTGTACTGGGGCACTCTCGACGCGTTCTACGGACAGTGGTGTGTTGAAAGGCAAGCAAGTGTCGCCGAAGGCTACACGAGCAACATACATGCTACACACATGGGCGTACCAACCGGGGGGGGGGGGGGCAAGGGGGGCACTTGCCCCCCCCCCCCCCTGTTCTCAGAGTGGGGGGGCAAGACATGTGTTTTGCCCCCACCCCCTCCCCCTGAAACAGCCGCCACCCGCCACTGGGCAGGGCAAACACAGGCCGGCGGCGCCCAAGAGATACCAAGGGCACCGTCCCTTGGTCTCAAAAACAAGTTGGTACGCCACTGGCTACACATTATTTTTTGTATATTTTTGGTCTTATAGCGTAGTTTTACGTGGAAAGTTTCCTCCGAAACGACAAGTTTAAAACAAGGAAAAAGAAATATTAGTGAACCTCCCGAAGCCTTCCTTTTCTAATCACTATCAGGCGTTTCAAGGAGCCGGCTCTTGAGATGTCCCCCAAAAGTTTTCGAGAGGCAGTGACTGCAAGCAACTGCTCTGGAGCCCGTGTCCTATCCGCCAGTGCGAGGCACCTTTTCTGCCATCGAGTGATATGATCGCTGCAATTTTTTTCTCTCGAGCCTCTGAGGTATGACTTTTTATTCTTAGCTTAGAGCAGGTGTGGCCAAGCTGCGGCTCTTTGCGCATAAAAGTGCGGCTCGTGGCTCCCTAGTATACCTAACACCCCCCCCCCCCCCCCCCTCCTTTCCTGCCTCCCTCCCGGCCACATGAGCACTTCGCCAAGAAGAGAAAAGGAACGAGTTTTAAATCGATACAGGTTGCGGTTTGGTCCTGTGCTACCGCTACCATGCGTACGTACAGTTGAACTGCTTTTGACTTGGACAGATCTGAAGTACTTCAAGTTTCATTTAATGGTCTAAAAAAAAAAAGTTTGGACCCGCCCCCTTTGTTTTCTGCTTTTTTATCTTTTTTTAGGCGGCCCTTAATTGGAAGTTTAGTGGTTTTGTTTGCGGCTCGCCGGGTCAGCCTGGCCACCCCTGGCTTAGAGTAATACGTCTAAATGGCTGCGAAGTTTTAAATTACTGAACTTCGAAGAAAAAAGACCATTTCCAAAACTAATTGAAACATTTTACCCTTAAAGGAATACTTCAACAAAATTTGAAATATACCCGTCGTGTTCAAAAATAGGTTGAATATATGATCCACAATATCCGTAAATGATAATCGCACGTTTGTATTTTGAACATGGTGGCTGTATTTTTCGTTATATAAGGCCCACTCTGGCAAGCGCTCGGAGAGCAGCCAGCGGAGACCACGTGACATTCGACGCAATCGTGACGTAGTTCGTCTCGGGACGAGCAAAGCTGCGGCGAGGCTGACGTCGAGAGGATGGCCTAGTCGTTCCAGCCACTAAAGCGGCTGCTTTTGTACGAATTTTGAGGGACGGGTTAATCTTCTATAATCTTGTAGAGGGACAATAGCGACTTCTGGGACATACAAAAAAGATTCTCGGGGAGAGGGGAGTTACTCCTTCCCCTCTTCTCTCGTGGTGGCCGGAGGCGAGGCAGTTATCGTCACTACCTGTCAAGGTTCCTAGACGGGCATTACAAACGAGGCGTTAGCGACATCCACCAGGTGCTCTTTGCTAATCGTATAATTCGTTTCAAAATTCCTTTTCGTGTCTTTTTTAACAAGATATTTGTGTGTCCGATGTGATACTGCTCCTCTGAACACATATAGACCATTCCATTTAGCGCTCTCTGGGCGGCACCATTTTGTTCGACAGCAGCGCCCTCTCCATACATCCGGGAAATTCAGCGGGTTCGGTGGGGTAAAACAAGAAAGAGGGCACGCGCCCGACTCCGACAAACCGGGAGGTTGCCATACTCCATCTTTGGGCTGTACCGGCGGGTTGTACGGAACATCGAACTCTCACTCGTGGCTGCCGTTGTGAAGTGGTTCGCGTTCTTAGAATAGTTATGGCTACTCCAAAATCAGCACGTTTGCAGCAGAGCACGTTTTTATTTTTTATTTCAGACTTCCACTCATGATCGCTAAAGGCCTACACCAGTACGAACTTTGTATAGTAAAAAAGGTACAGCAACCGGATTTACTTTTCGCCGGAGAGACCGGCCAACCTGACACAGTTTCCCCTATTTTTTTTTTTATTTGCACGCAGGTAACAGCGCAATTGGACCCTGTTAGTCTTTTTATCTAGCATAGTATTACACGATAACTGGCATACCAAAATCTGAGCACGTGCGCTTGAAATTTCCAAAATGACGCGATTTTAAAGAGTTTGCACGCCAGCCGGATGCTAGGTACAACCCACTCGGCGGAGCAGACGACATGCGGGGTGAGAGGGGGAGGGCATTGTTTTCTTTCTATTACCCTCTCTGCTATGACTGCCAAAAATACTGTCAAAATTTCGTTGTAGTATTCCTTTAATACAGGCAACATGTAGGAGAGGAGTTTGAAAATACCTCCTTGATCTTCATGAGAGATTCCCGTGGATGTGCCCGAAATGACAGAGGTTGCTATATTACAATCACATTCAGTCTTCGTTTTTTCTTTTATTATTTGTATGCAGAAGTCTGTTAGTTTGGGACACGAGAGTTCAGTTATTAGACGAGGGTGGACAAGGCGATTTGAGCCCTAAATACTTTAACCACCAAGATTACTTTGTTGTATGTTTTGCTTTATTGTTCAAGAATGAATTGAAAAAAAAAGTCAGTAATTAAAGGGGTTATGAAACGATATCGGGTTGAAATGTTGATGACTTTGAAGAGGCGTACTGGTGTAGTCTGAATGTATGGACACACGGTATAGGTAGTGATAATAAACCTCCTATAAACAGTAAAATATTGGTAATGGTAGCTTTTTCAATTTAAATTTTTCGTCACTCTCCCCCCCCCCCCCCGCCTTTTTTTTCTATTTCGACCGCTAGCCCCCCCCCCCCCCCCCCCCCCCCCCCATGTAGAATACACTTCCGAGGTCTCTGTAAGGGTCCAAAGTACGCTACTGAGCTCAAGCCCCCGGAAATCCTGTCCCTTGTGAGACGGATATCTGATAAGACTGTCGTTGAGAAAGAAGACAATTGTATTCTGGATTGTGTAGAAAGTTTAAGTAGGGACACCAGAAAATCTATTAATCAATTTAATTTCGGACCTATTGTTTCTTTTTTCAAGGAATCTGGATTAAAGCTGCTGGTTTTTATAATAAGGGTGGATTTGTAGTTGTGCCAGAACACATATTAAAAAAAAAATGTCTACACAAGCCGTGTCGAAAAATTTCAAACCTGTTCCAGATGTGGTTTTGGGCAAGGTGAACACACGTGCTGAGCAACTTTGTAAGCAGCTTGGATTAGAAAGGCTTCGAAAGTCTGTGCAGGCGGCTCGTAGTCTCAGTCTGGAGGTTTTCTTCTCGGTAAAGACCCATAAGGACACTATGCCGTTCAGGGGGATTGTTACACAGAAAGAGTCATGGCAGTTGCATGTCTCGAGTATCTCCAGCATCACCTGTCGTCGGTGAAGTTAACTGATCCTTTTTTTAATTCGGAACTCTGAGAATTGGTAGATTACCTAAGCAATGACAACCCTAAAAGTTGTGATCTGGCTTCGATTGACGTGGAAGACCTTTTCTACTCTATTACCCAGGGGGGTCTCATTCAAGCGGTCCAACTTTGCATTGACTTGAATGGTTCGGTTGCCTTACAGAATTCAACTGGTATTTCAGTGAAAAAGTTTTGGACCTTCTGCAAAAATCTGGAATCTGCATTGGGTCTAGTGCTGCGGAGTCCCTTTTAAAATTGTTCAGGAATCTCCTTAACAGACTTGACGTTAGAGAAAAACCTGCTCCTCAACTGGGGGTAATACCATATTTGCACAGCTTCTCCCACAGGATTAAAAAAGTGGCTGATAAATACAAAGTCCCTATAGTACTTTCAGCGCCTTCCAAGTTATCTCGTTTGTTTGCTTCCATTGAGATAGCAGGACTTTAACATGTAGAGTGTGGGATAAAGTAGGGGGAGCGGCGGAAACATGTATAGGCACCCTAGGATAAAGCATTGTTTCAAATATGTAGCATGTGCTGTCGGGGTCGTTTATAAAATACCCTTTTCCTGTGGTAAAGTGTATACTGGGCAGACGGGCAGATGTATTAATGTAAGAGCTCGGGAGCATTCTGTCTTTGAGATCTTCAGCTTCGGGCCACCTAGTTGTTCATTGCGATATATGTGGCTGTTCACCTCGGTTAGGTGATATTGAAATTTTGGCTAGGCATTAACAAAAACTGGCTAGGGGAATTCATGAAGCATTTTACATTCGGCTACATGGTCCCGATCTCTGCGTCACTTCAGAGTCAGTTACGCTATCAAGTGAAGAGTTCGAGCTTGCTCATAGCTTGGGCACGTTTGTTTAATACTTCGTTTCAGCTTCTGTGTGAGTGATCATGTGGCTACAAGCGCGTACATGCAGCCAAAACCGGTGTCCACACTCCAAGAGGTCACGTTCAAGACAGGGAAGCACAGAGCATTGGCACTCGCGCTGTAGGTTTGGCTTCGCTCAGACCTGAGGTGAAACGATGAAGAGGTATATATTGTTCTACTTTTTAACTTCCTTTTTTTTTTTTTTTTTTTTAGCGGTACTCTGTTAAAAATATTTTCGGATAGCACATGACAGTGAAGATGCCCTACATGTGGGATTCTTATCTTTCCTTTCTTTGTCTTTTCGTGTCGATGTGTTTTAAGAAGACGAAAAAGAGAGTAAGTCGTGAGTCAGTGCCGTGTCTGTGTCCCTTTTTCTACTTGTCCTTGTGTTTTTCGCGCTGTTTTAATTATATGTTTACTATGCACCACGACTAGCCCACCTCCAAACATTAGTGCTAGTTAGTTTGGACTAGAGTTCCTGTATAGGCTCCCTACGGGAACCAGAGTTGCACGTCTCTTTTCCACGTGCCTTTGCGCCGCTATTCGCCGAGATCCGATCACAGTGACGGAGCCCGAACAAGTGCCGTGCAGGCAAAGTAGACGTGCCACGCGGCCCGCCATACGATACCCCTGCTTTGTAGCGCACCGCGCGCCTCGAACGCGCGCGGCGCCGCTATTGCCGAAATTCAGTCACGTTAGGAGCAGGATCAAACATGCTGTGCTAGGAAATGAACTGGCGTGGGTACGGGGATGAACGCGCAACTCTGGCTCCCGTAGGGAGCCTATTCGCGACTCCAACTAACTATAGGTGGCGCCACTCATTTTCCAAAATGGCGGTTATAGTGAGGGTCGGAGATGCATGCCTCTGTTGAGCCTGTCTAGTGTGCTGGCTTCACTGAGCGACACAAATTATTATGGTAATACGAGAAGCTAGGGTGTTATGAGCGCAGGTCACCTCTTATCTCGATATAGGTGTTAATTTCGGATTCTTTCATAACTCAAGATGTGTCTCAAATCATAATTATTTAGTTAGATAAGTTGTTCCCGGAAACTTTATTTTGTGACATACATGTTCGATCCAGGCTGATATTTCTAGTTGTAGTTGTTGAAAAAATCAGCGCTGATATTTGTGCGTTCTCGCTGAATTTTCTCGCTCAGATAATTGTCATGTGAAATAATGAACTGCGGGCCTTTTAATGGGTGTTTGGGTATTTAGATGATTAATTGGTTTAACATTATTCCCAGCACAAGATAATAGAATAATTCCAATTTTTATAATATGTCCACAAAACGTATAAATTAATAAACGCTGTTCTCACTGCAACAACCCGAAGACTCAATCCGAGTCAGACAGCTGAAGTGTTTGTGTGTTTTTTTATAGCAACGCGTGACGCTTAAAACTTTATACCTTTCTGTAAAGACTATTATATTTAAATTGTGTATTTTTGTGATCTTGGCGTTAATTGGGTGCATACATTGCCGCGATTTGTATTCACAATAATAATAATATCAAAATTCAGATATTTTAATACGTAACTTTTCAAGCTCTTATAATTTGTTGCTTATGATCTAATTTCAAACACGCGAACAAATATGACAATCAAAAGTGTGCTCATTATCATCACTGGTGCCAATTGCAGCATTTTAATTACCAAGTAATAAAAGAGAGGTAAAAGTCAATGAAAACATTCTAGCTGATGTGAGAAATCCATGTAAAATTACATCAAAGTCACGACTTTTGACATCGGCAAAACGTCCAAAATCCCTGCCAATATCCTTCCAAACCAAATGCCCAAAAGAAAAAAAAAAACAAAAAAAAACATTTCTTTTAATTACTAATTTTTTATAACATTTAGTTGCTTTCATTTTTACGCTACGTCGTTTTGCCAATCTCAGCCTTTCCAGTTCGAAGGAACGCCTACCTGCTTTCACGTCTGCTCACTGCAGCGCGTTTCGTGGGAGTTGGAAGCCGCTGAAACAGTAGTGAGTTTTAGTATTGCGTATACGATCGAACGCAAGTGCTGTGTGTTTGCGCTAGCTTTGCGTGTTCCACACTGCGCGTGCGCGGAGGCGAAAATTGTGGTCTTGGATACCGCATGGCGATAAGGCGCACGCACAACGTGGGGCGCGCAACTCGAACGAAAACGCACACCGCTTTCGTTTGCTTCTATGCGCAATACTGAAACTCTCCAGTAAGGTACAATCCCATACCGGCTGCAGCACTACGTTGGGACAGTGAAGAGTGTTGTTTGCATTCGGAAACAACATTTCGCGAGCCATGATCGCGCGCAGTTCCGCCGTGCCCGCTGAACAGGAGAGTCGGGGGACCCTCACTAGAGCGCTTCCCGTTCCCGCCGCGGGAGGGCGAGCGCCGAGCTGGAGACGCGAATACAGGAACTCTAGTTTGGACAGCCTTCGAGCGCCGCCATCTTGCTCACTGGAGTGCAGTATGGGCCGTGCCATGACCCGATTACGCCGCCTTAGCAAGGCATCGTAATCGGACTATGACACAGCCCAGGCGCACCCCTAAGAGTAAGACAACGGCGCCCAAAGGTCATACTTGCAAACGTGTATATGGTGACAAAACTGTAGCGCGCTACTTTTCTACTCCTGTGATGACTTGCGCATGTAACTTTAACCTTTTCTTTTTCTGACAGTAACTGCAACTGTAACAAACTACATACTTTCAAGGCAATGTGAGGGCACAAGTGTACTTTGCAAAGTCTAGCCCATGGTCCAGATGTTATTTCAGGAGGGCCCACCTAGTACGTCGAATTGCCCATAGGGTGAGGCAATCGTTCCTGTCACACTCCCACCCGGACCCACCCTTGCTCCCAACGCACTCTGCAAATGCTGCATCTCCCAACTACCGAATAGCGAGTGGCTATCTGACAGCATAGCTTCCCTTATGCCAGATTCCCACTAGAGCGACAAACAGAAACAAACGACAGCGACAAGCCTCGAACCCATGCAGCATGCTCGTGATGGTACCTTTGGCAGGCGTTTAGTCGTTCGGTGCTCGTGAAATAAGCACGAGCGATTGCAAGCCTGCCAAAGGTACCCTCGCGTGCATGATGCTCGTGTTTGAGCATAGCCTCCTTTATTCTACAGACTGTCAAATCCCGAAAGACTCTGGTCTGAGGCTTGTCGTTGTCGTTTGTTTCTGTTTGTCGCTCTAGTGGGACTAGGGCCTAATGCCCTAGTCCCACTAGAGCGACTCCTCTATCTCCTCCAGTGAATGGCAAAGGCCAAAACCCGCCATCGGTACTTGTTAGCAAATGCAGCTCAACGTTCAGTAACCGACATTTTATTAACAACTAAATCTGTACAGGTTAAAAGGACAGCAAGCTAAAAGAAAGAACTTCACATTTGTCTCTGCTGGTGAGCTGGCAGGTGTGCTTGCGTACCAGTTGTTACCTTTCTCCTTAGTCTCGCATGCCACCCAGGCCAACTTATTTTTCTTCGTTTCTATGTTTGTTCTTTTTTTATAGGAAGGGAGGAAGGTAAGCATTTTCAAACGTCCAGGGTTCTTCTGGACGTACCCATGGTTTGGCAAACCGTGCAGCTTTTGTTTGCAATGTATGAATGCTTTCAGAGTGGTGTTTTCCATAACTTTCAAAATGTATAAAACTATTCTTACCATTTTCTGAGAATAAATATGAATGTGCACCAAAAAGAGCCCTTTTCTTTTTTTAGAAAGTTATTTTTTTACAAGCTCTACTGGTGGTCAGTTCGCGACATTGCGGGTGTTCGGTACTCAAAACAGGCTAATATGGCAGATATCACTATTGTTTTGGAAATAAATAATAATAATAAAAAAAAACTATTTTTGTGAGTTGGTGTAATTTGTAGGTAATAAAAAGAACTGCACCAAACTGGAGGAGTAAAGGTGTTGTTAATTGCACTCGGTTGACATCAAACCGCCCGTTTTCCAGAGCTGGTCAACATTTGTGGCATCTATGCAGTGGATGAGTCCAAGAAAATTACTTGCCCCACTGTGAGCCTCATACAACAGTATGTTGAAGAAAAACTCCGCCGTTTTTTCATAGTCTCAGATTTCCCTCAGAATTGGCTTAAAGGACAACTCTGCTAAATTCCAAAAAAATTGGGATTGTGTTTCATCTCGGTTCAGAAAGCAATAATAAAAGTATCCATATATGTGCTTTGGCGAAATGTGAATTTTTTGTATGCCATCTTGCTTTAAACATGGGCCGGAATAGAAACCGAATCATCGGCTCCGATGGGCAACAATTGCAAATCACGTGGTACCAACGATCCCATGATACTCCTCGAGGGCACGACGCCGCTGCGAGGGAGCGAATGTCGGCCTTAGACTACGCTTAATCGGAAGCAAAGCCAAGTTTTCTCAAAAGATCATCCCGTAATCATTAGCAGGTGGTCAATTCTGCTAAATAGTACATAAATAAGCCGCAAAGCACGCTCACCTAGCACAAACATAATGTCGACATCGCAACCTAGGTGAAGCAGACGACGCTGAGAAGCGTCGGAGGCGATCGGGCACCCGGGTTGGCACTTATCACCTTGGATGCCACTGAGCCAACACCGGGAAGAGACACTGCTGATGTCACCAGCTGGCTTTGCCCGGAGAAGCAAAAACAAACAAAACATGACTGAGGTAGTGGTTCAATGTTGGCTGTGCCAACCCCGTAGTATTGACTGCTCTGTTGATTGCGCCTTCGTCGTCCGCTAGAGTTAGCAGATTTTGGCGACATGGTTCGTACCAAAGTTTGCTGGCCCTTTTTCTTTAGGTTTAGATAGAATTTGAACATAATATTTGACATATGGTCTTCTTAGATGACACTGAAGAGGTCTAGTGTTTTCTCAACGACGAAAATGAGGCAGAGTTGTAACCCAAAATTAAGTAAAAAGAAAACATTTTGAGAAGTTGTGGAATTTTAAAATTTCGTTTTTACCGCTTTTTCAAACAACATATCTACTGGAAACACTGAAGAAATAGTATCAGCGGCGAGAGTGGGCTTATTGTTTGGGTTGTAGAAATTGTTAGCAGGGGATTACAAGATGTTTGACGGCATAAAATTGATTATATGAAACCACCCAACAGCACACGCTCAGCAGCGGCGAAAAAATGTGCATCATTGCCTGTTTTCTGGACTGTCTGCTCAACCTGCAAGTCTTCCCACCCCTGACGTCACATTTCTGGGAAGCGCCGGAAAATTTGAATGCTGGCTTTGGCGCTGCGCTTCATTTGCAGTTTTCACGATGGGCATTCTGAATTTAGATATACCAACTAGATTTTCGGAAAGGGTAAATCTAGGGGTTTCAGAAAATGCAGTTAGCTTGGGTAGCTAAAAAAATCAGTGAAATGGATGTACATAAAAAACTCTAAATTTTGAAAATCATCTTACTAGAATCTATACACATCAAAATATATGCCTGCACAATTTCGCGAGCCAGAGATGCCTCAAACTGCCATAAAAATTTTAAAAAAGTCAGCACACTGGTAGGTTTCCAGAAATCACTTGTTCATGCGCATGACTAGAACCATTTGTATCTCATCCGTTTTGCTGATATTTCTAGGGTTCCTACATATATGTAGATGACATTTCTAGTATTTAGGCCAACAGCTACAGTTGACATGGTGGCACATACACAGTATGCACATTAACATGCAAACAATGCATTTGTTCTAACAGCAAAATTCCTTCGTTCCTAATATTTACGGTATTTTAACCAAAAGACAATGCACATAATTTATCAAAGAAGACTTGTTATTGTGATAGAAACAAGGATGAATATTGTGACTTTATTACAGAAAGTAAATTTAGAGCACTTTCAGGTGTTGCCTATTGAACATTGTTTTTATTTGTCACATAAGTTAAGCCGGGTGAAGCCTCGGGGGTTTGTGTGCCTAACTCGGCAGTTGACAAAGTGAAAAAAAAAAAAATTGCATTCTAACAGAATAGTATAATCCATAAAGTACCAATATAACTGGACCATAGGTAGATTAACAGTAATAACACCGAGATCTCAGAAATGCAGATATGTCGCGTAAAAAAAAAAAAAAAAAAAAAAAAAACGAAAGGTAAAAAAGGCAACAGGAATGTTCATTTCACTGTTCGAGGTTTCTAAGTGATTTTTTTTAGGTTTTGTTTTGATGTTAAATCCAATATATTATGAATAGGGTTCTTTGTTTTCGGAGCTCACTTTTCGTGAAATTCGGAAGGTGTTTTTCGCAGTTCATTTTTTTTTATAAAAAATTTGGCGTGTATCGGAGTTTATTTCTTTTACATTCCCAATTCTCCAAAATTCGGAGTTTAATTTTGCCCTATTCTACCAAGAATTTAGAATACAAATAAATAATAGTCGGTTACAAACACATAAATACAGTGACAACATTTTAAGTAGAATATTTACAATGAGCACAGCCCTGCAGTTTAAAACTTGTATTTACTGCAACATAGTTGTGATAAACAGAAGCACAGGAGTTTGTATTAAAATATACGTGATTGTGTTGCAAAGAGACACAGGTGCCGCAGAAATGTGGCATGAACGCGTGGGGTGCAGGGGCAATAATAAAGAAACTTGAGCTTCCCGCACCCACACCTTCCCGTAAAATCGACAGGACCGCCAACGGAACAGCAGCTAGCAAAGTCGGGTGCCCAGCTCCTTCCTTAGAAGTACATTGACCCCGCTTGTTCTGAAATAAATGACAAGAAAACCCCTTTCATAGACTAAGACCCCGAGACTCAGGAACACAACACAACATCTCAAACACAGCTGAGGGTTTGTGCGTCGGACATGCATTTGAAGAGCCGAACCGCCAGTGGCCCAAAACACATTCAAAGTCCTGAACGTCACGCCGCTCGGCTCTTTAAAAACGTGTCTGACAATTCAACCCTCAGCTGTGTTTAAGACGTCGTGTTCTGCTTGTCCCCCTTTTGTCTTCTCGAGTCTCAGGCTTTTGTTAGTATGAATCACCACCGGCTAGCTTGGTTTTTAAGTACTGTTACAGTCAGGCACGTGCGAGGATACTGCTTCGGGAAGGGGGGGGGGGGGGGGGGGGGGAGAGACTTCGCCCATGACAAAATGCTGTATGAAGGGGAGGGGGGAGAGGAGGTCCCAGCAAAATGGAAGATTTCAAGGGGGAGCCCCCCCCCCCCCCCCCGGCTACGTGCCTAGTTACAGTAACGGCCCTTTTCTCAATTTTTGAAGATTTGATAGGTACAGTGCTAATCACAATTGTCTATAACGCGCGAGCGTGCGGCTTTCTCCGGGGAGCGCTAGACTGGTGGCATTCGCGGAAACTAAGCTAGTCACGTGGCGCAACATGGAACGGCCCGCTCGAGGGGTGTCCGGCCCACTCTATCAGCTGGCGGCGAACTCGGAAGGTTGCTCGCACGCTTTTTACAAATATCATTGCTCGTACCATAAACAAACTAAAGCATGAAGACGTATTAACGATGTCGTCATCCAAAAACAAAAATATATCATAAAGCACTTTACTTTTATCGCTTATCAAGCTGATATAAGGCTTGCTACTACGCAAAAAACAGAAGTATATCAATTGACCGGATTCAACAGGACTGCGCATAGTATCGAGAGAATCCTACAGGACAAAAGCACTGATCGCCGACAATGACACCACGAGTGCCGAAAGACGTCCGAACGAGGATAGTTGGAATGAGTAAAGCGGGGTTGTCCCAGCTTATAGAGTGGGCAGGACACCCCTCGAGCGCAGGGACTCCGGAACTATTTTGGGAGTGGGGGGGGCAAGTACTGCCATATTTTTCATCATCATCATCAGCTTGTCTACGCCCACTGCAGGGCAAACGCTTCTCCCATAGCTCTCCAATTAACCCTGTCCTGTGCTAACTGCGACCAATTTATACCCGCAAGCTTCTTGATCTCGTCTGTCGGCTTTGTACCTTTTGTTTTCTTTTTATTTCTCAGATTTGGCCATTTTGTATATTTTTATTTTATTATTTTATTAATTGGTATAATTCTATTGACGTCTATTATTTTTTGTTTAAATTTATTCGTATTTATTTCACATGTTTGTATCCTCGTTTATTCTGCATTGGTATACACTAAAAATAGTTTCAGAAGTAAGGAATGCTTGCGCAGACTGCGCAAATGATGAAACGGGTTCGAAAGCTGGAAAAACATGTTTTTTTAATATTTTAGCATTCGCTCCTGCAGTGAAGTAAATTTGAACGGGCGAAACTCCAGAAATGTTACAATAAATAAGAAAGTAGACACTATAGTTACAAAGCTATTAGCGCTGATAGACGAGCTTCATGGCTGGCACGGGAGGGACAGGGCAGGGGAGGCTCTCAAAGGCGGCCGAAGGTTGAGGTTCGTTCTGCCGTTCTACACACAAACTCTCTCATAACGGCATCCAATTGCAGTTCCGCAGCTCTCTTCTTGTGCACGTGGAGCAGAAGAAGGTGTGTCAGCCTCCTCTGCGTCATTCGATTGCGTAAAAATGTTTTTACTCGCCTCAGAGCACTGAAAGATCGCTCTCCTGAAGCAGCTGACGCAGGCACAGAAAACACGAGTTGCAGGTACCGGACAACCTCGTCCATCATCTCTTGCAGATCTGCAGACTTACCCTGCAGTATCTGTAGAATACGTTCACTTGCGGCCGGACCCTCGTCACGCAGGAGCCGCTGGGAGAAGCACGAGTTGCGCTGAAAGCCTACTGATGTCAAAATCTGCAGCGCGTACTCCTAAAAGATCCTTTAGGTCGTCTGCCGCGAAGTATCGACCTTCAGCAGCGTCGGCGAAAATGCGCTCGAGGCCAATCAGCTGCTCCATGCCAGGCTGTTCGAATCGCCGTCGGATCTCGTTGGTAATACGATCGATAGCGGCAAAAAACTATTTTCTCTGTGACGACTTGGTGTCAAGCGCTGCAGGCTCCTGAGGCTTGTCTGTGAACTGAAGCCTTCTGGGCGGCTGCGAAACTCTAGGCACACTAGGTTCCTTTAGACCTAACTCTCTTGCCCTTGAGTTTGTGCACTGCAATAGGACGTCAAATGATGCGTCAAACCATAACTTTGCCAGGCGGTCACAAAGAGCTTCTGCTGCTTCTTTGGCTCCTGCAGAGCGGTAAACTGGGCATTGAAGAATCCTCGCTAATTGCTCGCATGGGCCAAACAGTGCTATAGAAAGGTTAATCCCTAGTAAAGTTTCGAACTTCTTTAATACCTTCTCATATCCTTTCATGGCTGTCTTGCTTGTGCCACTCAGAGAGCTTTGAACTTCTAGCAGTTCCTTCAAAGTCGCCTGCACCCTTTCATAGTTCTCAACGAACCTTTCCATTGATTTTACTCTTACTGTCCACCTCGTTGGGCACAGTGGTAACAGTATGGTGCTTGGCCCGGAAGAATCCTGCTCACCGCCATCATTACCCGGAGGAAGTACGACGCTTGAATAAACAGTCTTCCTGTTTTTCGATTCCAGGATTGCATTGGAAACATCCTTTACAATGTTCAGAGCGTCGCCGACGACACCGCAGTTCCTTGCTACCTCCTGGAGTGCTAAGTCTAGGCAGTGGTTGCTGCAGTGCACAAATATTGACCGTGGTTCCGCTTCGGTAATCCTTTTCTGCACGCCAGTAAATCTGCCTGCCATGTTCGCGGCCCCATCAAAACAGTGCCCCCTTAGGTTATGCGCACTTTTTGCACCTGATTGGGTTCCGGTCTGATAGGTGTTTAGACGCGAATTTCCCTAATGGTCGCACGCTCGAAGCAACAACGTCAGTTCGAAGGATATGCGACTTTGTTCACAGGTGCCATTCACCAATGGCATTGGACCACACAACCGCCAGTTTGAACACTTAACTATAGGTTTTGTGAAAAATTTGATTTCAGAGTAAGCGGTCGAAAAGTGTGTGGGGGGGGGGGGGGGGGCCCTGCCCCCTGTGCAAAAATGTTGGGGGGGGCGACCGCCCCCCCCTGCCCCCCCGGTTCCGGAGTCCCTGCTCGAGCGGGCAGTTCCATGTTGCGCCACGTGACTAGCTGAGTTTCCGCGAATGCCACCATTTTAGCGCTCCCCGGAGAAAGCCGCACGCTCGCGCGTTATAGACAAGTGTGATTAGCACTGTACATCTGGCCCTACTCAAGACCGCTGACCCTTTGCACTTATCAGACTTAAAAGTAGCTGAATTATTTTTTTTGTCATGATTTTGAATTTATCTGAAAAGACAGAACCTTACCTACGAACCATAACAAAATATTGAGCATTTGTAGCATATGGTTGTGCTTCTTTGACGCCTGTTTTCTCAGTTCCCATTTTCTTGACTTTCGGTATGTTTTTCTGGAAAGCTAATAAAGATATTGGAATTAAACTTTTTCTAGTTGAACATCTGTGGCAATAAACTCCCTGGAAGAGGTTTCCTTTAATAATTAAATGTTTTGTAAAAAAAATTGCTATCAAAACAAAATAAATTATGAAGTCTAGTTACCGAAAAATTGATTTTTTTTAAACATCAGTAAAACTATTAAAACTGTAGCTCCAGTGTAGTTTCGAGCAAGTAGTTCAAAGTGCGTGTATGTTATGGGCATCAAAAAGAGTTTTCTCTAAACGTGTACCGATGTAAAGAAAAATAATATATAAACAAAAATACTGTTCTTTATTTTACAATTTTCTAAAAATATTTTCCTGAAATACTCTTTTATTAAAAGATTTCTAAAATCTAAATTATTTCTAGAATTTTAAGAAAAAGTGAGAATTCAGCCACCAGCAAATATAAAACGGGCTCTGGGTTTTTCCAACCTGTTTTCTTACGTTACGTTACGAAAAGTCACCGGGAAATCTGTGCTTCGTATTAAGCGTGGCTACCAATTCAAGAAGATAGCCTGGCACGTGACATTCGAGACACGAATGTTTCGGTGACTTGGACATAACTAGGGTTCCGCGTTTTCGGTTTTTATTTTTTCAAAATTCGGCGTACGTTTTTCGGTGTTTATGTTAAGATTCAATTTTCGGTTTTTTTCGGTGTATATTTATGCCCACAAAAGTTTACCGTTTTTTTTTCGGTTAATATGAAAGAAACACCGTCGGACACTGGATCAGATGATCCTTGTAACTCTGATATTTGTGATCCCTAAAGGAATAACGGCGCAGATACATTGAAAAAAAAAAAAAAAAAAAAAAACATCTACACTTTACTTGGCATTTGTAAGCAACTGTAAAAAAAAAGAAGAAAAAAAAAAGAACAGAAGTACAAACAAGTTAGTGCCCACAAAACGTCAAACTTCACCTTCTGTACATCAGGATTACGTGATCTTATCATAGTAAACACATACGTACTTTGCCAGGTTCTCCTCGTTGATCCACGCTCATTCTTTCCTGTTAATGACCCTGGGTCCCGAGAACGCCCTTTCAACGTTAACACTGGACACTGGCACGCTGAGGAGATGAAGCGCTGCCTGATCAAAAAATCGGCCAATCAACCAAATGCGACTACCAAAAGAGATACGGTGCGACGTTTTGAAGCACAACATATTTCGTGTACTCACTAAACTCTGGCTGCAGATCTTGCATGAAGCTAAAAACCTTATGCTAGCCCACACCCGAACTTTTATTTATTTATTTATTTTTTTATTTATTTTTTTTTTTTGGGGGGGGGGGGGGCAGGAACTTGATACACTAAGCCCGATCACAGAAAGGACACAGATGTCCCGTGAAGGACAACCCAAGACCTCTTGTGTTGCATGTTGAACCTTGGAAGAGGGCAATTATGAAGAGGTCACACAATGTCGAACCTTGCAACGCCTTCCCTGCTTTCCCCTTCCCTCACCCACCCTCTCCCCGCCCATCTCGACGCCACCCAAAAAAACTGACCATTTTCGGCTAAAACAGAATTTCAGAGAATGGATTCGGCTTACTTTTATCGGTTTTTATCGGTTTAAACCGAAAACGCCGAACCTAAGAACTGACTTTTTCCGGTTAAAACCGAATTTCCGAAAATGGATTCGGCGTTCCTTTATCGGTTTTTATCGGCTTAAACCGAAAACTCCGAACCCTAGACATAACGTAAGAAAACGGTGCTCTGTGAAAAGTTGAACCGAGCTCAACTCCTTACGTTACGTTACGACGAGCCTTGTGTCCTTGGTTGCCACGGTAACTCACCGTCCTTGCTCGTCCTCACCGAAACATTCGTGTCGCGAATGTCGCGTGCCAGGCTATCTCCTCGAATTGGTAGAAATTTTCCGGTGACTTTTCGTAAGGTAACGTAAGAAAACGGGTCTGTGTGAACGAGCCTTGACAGGCGCGGAGACCCATTTCAAAGTTTCTGTGCAGCTTCCTGGCGCGTTGCGCAACCGGTAGTTTGTTTTTTTCAAACAAATTTACTACATTGAAGGATTATACATCGTAACCGGTTGAGATGATGTCAGCGCGGTGCTCTACGGATTTGAGGGGGCATATAAATCCTTGGGATGCCCGAGTTTGGCACACGCCAGACCGCTCACAACAATAAAATGTTGGACAAAATTACGTCAGTGAAAACGCCCTATAGTTTCGGTTTCTATTTTGATTGTTTTCTTCTCACGTGTCAACTGACGGCGCGCCGTCGTCGTCTGTGACAGCTGTGGCCGTTGCAAATGAACCAAATGAATCGTCGATTTTTTTCGGCTAAGATAGTAGTAGTGGGCCTGATGATGAAGGCAGATCATCAGGTTTCAGTTCTGAGAGAGATGATCAGCAAAACCAGCCCGGATCGGCGGCAAGCCGTCAGCAGGTATTGTTTTCATGCACCCCTTTCTGGGTTCCGGAAGAAATGACCCCGGAAAAAACGTCCCCGGAAAAAATGTCCCCGGAAAAAAAGTCCCCGGAAAATATGTCCCCGGAAAAAAAGGCCCCAGGTGGAAAGTAGGAAAAAATGGCCCCAAAGGGACATTTGTTCCACTGCCGTACGATCCGCTTTTGACTCTTGTGTATGAATCTAGAGTGTGTCGTTCCATTCCTGATTTTGTAAGATTGCATCTCAACTGTTTTTTTGTTTTTTTTTGTTTTTCATTGTGAAATAACCATTTATAACACTTCTTGCCAAAACCAAATTATTGTGTTAGGGAAGTTTGAGAAGTACTGTGTACCATTTCCAAATAGGTAAAGAGCGCGACGTTTTTGTTTGCTTTCCATTGTGAAATAAACATTTATAACACTTCTAGCCGAACCCAAATTATTGTGTTTGGGAAATTTGAAAGGTACTTGTGTACCATTTCCAAATAGGTAAAACGCGCGACACTTAACACAAACAAGCGATCGCTAGCTTTTTTTTTATATTTTTTTATAGAAACGAAAGGTTAATTGTCATTAAGATTGCTTATTTGTGGATATTATGCAGACGGTAAAATTTCGTTCCCACTAATACTCTTTCTAAGTAAAATGTGAAAATACGCCGATGTCGTGTTCGCGCTAACAGTGTCGCGATGTGTAAGTATTTTGCGGAATTATATATTTCCTTATTTGTTGGGGCCGTTTTTTCCTACTTGCCACACGGTGCCTTTTTTCCCAAGGACATATAACCGGACCGCCCGAAGGCCATAAGGATCAGGGAAACCCAGAAATAGAAAATCCTTTGGGGACATTTTTTCCTACTTTCCACCTGGGGCCTTTTGTTCCAGGGACATTCTGTCCGGGGACTTTTTTTCCGGGGCCATTTTTTTCCGGGGACATTTTTTCCGGGGACATTTTTTCCGGAGACATTTTTTCCGGGGACATTTTTTCCTACACCCCCCCCTTTCTTTATGCGCCTTTGACGTTAACAAAGTGGAGCACAAAGCAAATGTTTTCTACAAAAGTTCTCATGTGTATAACTGCGCGACACCGTTAGCACAAACAAAGCATGGGCACTTTTTTTTAAGTTTTTCTTTGGAATAGTTTTTGTTGGCATTAACTTTTACCGCTTAGGTTCGTGCCCCAAATGAGCACTTCCCATGACACTAGTAGTTTTGATGGCAGCCTTTTGATTATAAAAGAGAAAAATAGCAAAAACAGATGATCGCTTGTTCGCGCTAACAGTGTCGCGCTCTGTACTCCCGCTTTGCTACATTGGGGAACTGTTTTTTCCAATGGCATGTCAGTCATGAGGGTTTACTGCATTTTTGATAACTCAAATATATATATCTTTACCGGGTTTGCTTAATTTTTTACTTAAATTTTGGGTTTGGCTTGACTTAAATTTTGAATTAAATTTTGCATTAGAAATGAAGCCTCTATTTTGAAATCTCCATCGCTCCAAAGCACGTTTATTTCACTCCATTTCTATGTGGCATCATATTGCAAATCAAATAGTTTCCCCATGGTAAAATGTGCACCTACAGACCATTGTGCGCACACATCGCCGGACCGGCGCACAATGATCTGTAAATGCATTTTTTTTTTTTTTTTTTTTTTATAGCAGACGTTTTCTTGGCGCGAGCTGCGACGCGACGCGCGGTTTTCCTCCTCTCCGTGCCAGCCGTGCCTTCCCTGCGCTCTGCCCACCGTGGCAATGCCTGCCTGCCTGCTCCGCTCTAGGGTGCCTACATGTTTCCGATGTTTCCGGAGCGGCGTACATATGTAGGCACCGTAGGCACCCTACTCGTGCCCTACTCCGCTTCATCCTTTGCACGGGCCAAGGCTGGCCGCGCCCGTTCGCTTGATATTAGAGTTTTTTTTTTTTAACCTTTTAACTTCGAAAAAGACGTTCGTGCCGATCGTAGACCAAACCTTGTGTGGCAATTGACCCCGTAAGTGACTACGTCACAACATGGCGTCTGGATCCAAAGAAACCGTTGCTAGGGACGTTGCTATGAACTAATGCATGGAGACTCCACATGAGGCTAGATTTTTGCTTACAAGTAAGTAAATTTTTTGTAAGCAACCTAACTTCTTGATATCTAATTATGAAGATGTTTTTGTCGTCTCAGTGTCGTATTGCAACGATGAAAGACATTTCTGAAGTATTACTAAGCCACTGTAGTATTACACTCCGCTTTGCTTTCGTAGCAGACGACCCGATAGATTTGCTGGCCTCTGTTGCAGCGGGCGTCTTCATTGAATTGTGTCGGTAAACGAGCGACAAAAACGACTGCATCGCCATGGCCGTAGATGCCTTCGCAATGTGCGCTTTTTTTCTGTGAAGAACCCAGCCTTGTTCAGAGGGGTGAAAATGCCGTAAAATAAAACCACGTCATGCAGATCAGTTACAACGACGACCTGATCGGTGCATTACCGGCGCAGTGTAGGCAGCATGAAAAACAAATTGTACGTCGTCGAGGTAAGTCGTTTGTTATTATTATTATTTAGGTTGTCAGGTTATTAAAGAATCGAATGTCTATCGCGATTTCGCAGTATTTTTTTTTTTTTTTTTCCCCTTGGTATACATCGAATTCCGTGGATGTGCTCTTTTGGTGAAGATCTCCATCGAACCCACGATGCGAGTACAATCTGTCATTAGCTCACCTTAGGTTTTTTATCCAGTTCTTTGGCGCTTTGGGGTCAAGCACCCTCCCATAGCGCGAGTCCGCAAACAAAATGTGGGATCTCGACCGATCGCCTGAAGTGCTTTTATCACGGGTGCAATGCGATTTTTTAGCAGACGATCATCTCGACCGACGCCCGGACTTTTGATAAATATTTTGCATCGCACCCCACTATGAATTCTTATAAGTGTCTGAAACTCATTACATTTCAAACAAATGCAATATCAGAATATATTCTTTATTAACACGATTCAGACGCCGGCGCCGGCTTGGCCGGCGCGCATTCGTCGTCTGCTGCAGGCATCTTGAGGACCGGAAGTGTCAGTCGTAAATATTTCAGAAACAAGCGATTACCGGCACACTTCTGTCGAAACATATAGGACATTCCAGCTTTCTATATCTGTGATTTTTAGAAGTTTAAATTCTACTTCTGATTTTTGAACGGTCGGGTTTTCGTAGCGAAACCTAGCCACATGTATTTGTCCATAACAACGACCCTAGCAACGGTTTGTTTGGACCCATGACGTCACATTTAGGCGCAAAATAAGCGTGGCGTCTGGGCTGTAGTGACGGAGCCGACGGAGCGACGGAGCCACGGAGCAGTTTAGTTTTCCAGAATGAGCGCGGACGAGAGCACGCAGGTTGAGAGTACCGAAGAAGCTCTACTGCGGAAACATCTGAAGGATCTAAAGCATGTACAACATCAGTGGATCGGTTACGTTCACACGGATGTGGAGCTCCAAAACTTTGAACGTGATCTCGCCAAGATTACCGTTTCCTTCCAAACAGAGAGGTCGTCATACAAGTCCAACATAGACACCGACTGTGAGTATCATTGGCGAATAATTTATTTGGTATCTGCATTTAATTGTACGTCATTATCCTTTGTGAGTGTGCCGTCTGTGTACCTGTGCGCCTGACAGCTTACGGCGGCGTGCGAGCTGCTCCGGTTAGAGTGTGGGGGATGTCATACATTCTCCAACCTCAGCTGTGTGCTGCGTTTTGCCATCCGCGTTCACACAGGAGCTGTGTGTAAATAACCATGCACCTTTTACAGCAAAGCTGATGTACCTATCTAAGCTGTAGCCTGCATTCAATAATGACTTCAACCATACAGCATTATTATGGGACTAGAATATTATCTTTTTATGATGTAAACACAAAGAATAGACCATTTGCCAAGCATATCAAGCTCCTTCTGCAGTCGTCGAGAGATGGGAAAGGGAGGTACAAGGTCCTGTACTATCAAGGAGGTTAGAAGTACTAGGAGGGGGCACGTTGCAATATTGGTGAAGCCTAGTCATAAAAAGTTTAAACAATGCCCAACGTGACCGCAGATCTCTCTGGCGATTGGTGCGCGTGACATATCACATGCGAGATGGATGGTTGATTGTAGAAGGATTCCTTGCAGGCTTGCGCGTGCTCCGTCCGGTAGGTTTTATCCGATCGAAGGCTAGACGCAGGCTAGCTACGGTCACGTGATGTGGTCATGTTGGGCTGATAAGAGAGTAAGGAGGAAAATGAGAAAGAGGCGAGGCGTCAAGGGAGCATGGCATGTGGAGGCTATGTGGCTGACGTCATGTCCTCTCCTACCCTTCTATTCTCCATGTCTACTATCCTGCTGTCCTCCCCCACAAGTGTCACTAACACTGCCAAGAGTGTGTCACATAACAAAAACACCGAGCACACAGGACCCTGCCAGAAATCATTGTGTGCCTTGCGTGGAATCGCAGGATTTTTACAAAATTGTCTATTACACTTCAGGTTCGACATATAGATACAAACCAAGCATGTTGGTAATGGATATCACTTTTGAGGAAGGAACAAACTTTGTCACTAGTTGGAAGTTTATGTTTGTCCTCGGTTTCTTCTTTAATTTTCCTCCCTCAAAAGAGCGTCAGCATTTTCAGTCTCTTTTTACCGACAAGCAGGGTGTTGGAACAAAATGGTTTTAGTTTCGTACCACAAAACAAAGTTCCTTTCCGGTTCTACTCCGGAACGAAAAAAATAATGGTCTGTAACGGTTCATGTTTGCCTGCAAACAAAACTTGAGAACAAAAATTAAAGGAGAAAACGTAACATTTATTTTTATCAAAAAAAGATAATTAAAAAGCTCTAGCAAGATAAGTGCACACTTAGTGCAGCCATCAAAAACAAGAATCTGGGTAAAAGACACCGCGAGGAAGAACGGCTCAAGGCACTGAGCGTGATGTCAAAAGCAGCAACGTCATCAAGTGTACTTGGTGAGGTGCGAGACCTCTGGTCCAATATAATAAACTTCAGTGTCAAAAATGCCCGCCTCACGCTGACCTGTGTGGCTGGTACACATTCGTGCTAAAGTGTACAGTTCCGGTTGGCGTTCCTTTTGTTCTTCTCAAAATGTCAATACATTCATGATCCTTGGAAGGCGTGGCTCCTTGTTGAGCATTTCGAGTAAACATGCTGTGTCCAGTGGGCCTAGTTCACTTGTCAAATGAGGGTGCACGCAAGCCTGAGCCTCTTGTTTCTTGAACGCTTTGAGGGCGCTCGTCGTACGATGAGAGGAAGCAATCGCCACTGTACTCTCATTGCTGGGAAGCAATAACGCGATGAGTCATGTTTATTTTGCTTTGTGTCGTTTTATTTTTTGCTGCGCTTGTTCGCCCGACGTTGACTTGCACACTGACCTTCAATAATGGCGGAAAACCGACGACAATCTCTTACCTTGCTGTGCGGAACAAATACTGAAATACCTGAACTTCCCCTTAAACCGAAAATTTTTCGGTTTCACTCCGGAACAAAATAATAATTAACGTTTTGGTTTCGTTTTCGTTCGCCCAAAAGGTTTTTTTTTTTTTTTTCATTTTTCGGTTTTTGTTTTGTTCCAACACCCTGCCAACAAGTGTTTTTTGACATTTATTTTTATAAAAACTTGGGGCACTTTTTAGTCCTATTGTTATCACACAGCATAACCTGGTGATTTTTCAGTGCTTATCAAATGACAAATTCGTGTGTTAAAACAATTTTCTGAATAGACAACAAGGCAAATCTTCACTCTTGTTCTTTGGCTGGAATTTGTCCCTTTGATGCGAAAAGTCGCTTCCACTAGACGAGTCGCATCGAATTTAGCTTCACAATTCGTAGGTGAGTTACTGCAGCTGCCTGCAGGCATTTAAGCATTTTCTCACATTAGATTTGAACATTTCATGATACTGCTGCCCTACCCTTTGTTAGAGAACAGCAGCATTTGGTCTCATCGAGTACCAATATTCACGTTCAAGCCAGGCATGCTGGAATTTGTACTTAATGGCAGGAGTTTCATGAGGTAAAAATTGGATACAAGATTTAAAGGGATGCTGAACTGAAATTTGGGTTTCACAAAATAAGGCCGCAGAAGCGTTCAGAAGGATGCTACGAACCCCCAAAACATCACTCATACCGCAATATCTCATACGGATGGCCGTATTTTTTAAGAAAAAAAAAGAAGACGCGATTGAGCGACGAATGTGACAGCCATTCTCCTGGAACAGTTGAGAATAAGGGGAAGCGGCCTCGCTTCTGTCCTCCTCGCTTCGGTTCACCAGCTCGACGGGACGAAGTGAGGAGGAGAGGGAATGAGAATTGTCTTGTGACAGGCCTTGTCTGCCTCGTTCAATTGCTCCCTTCTTTTCCAAAAATACGGTCATTCGTTCGAAATATTGCTATACGAGTGGTGTTCTGTGGTTTGTAGTGTCCTGCCTATTGCACCTGCCTTGTTTTATGAAATCCTCATCGCGGTTCAACTAGAGTCACTAAATGAGCTACGCTAAAGAGTGACGACACTTTTGAGCAGCGGCAGCCATCTTGGGACGTTGGACCGATGTTGCCAGATGACATCGGATCTTACAAACTTAGTTTCGGTTTCTCTCGTGCGTAAACGGGGCAAGGGCAAACCTCATAAACGCTCCCGATGCTAGCAAAAACCAGTGTTATATTTGTTTTCTGGCGGTTAATTTTAGTCAAAGTATTATTACTGTATCATTGATTGTTAGGCTCAAAAAGAAAAATGCAAACTCTGCCGCAGGAATAGTTATTTTCACAACTGGCAATGAATGATGGAATCCTTCAAAGTTTTCCAAAGGGATCTCAAATCTATTCTTATTTGTCAGTACGGCAAGTTTCGAGGACAGTATATGTTGATTCTTTCTATCAAGTAGTGTTCGAAGCAAGGCGCGCTTACTACCTAATTAGACTCGGGTATCGCTCTCCCTCGGTAGGCAGGGAAACATCGGTGCATTTTCGAAGGCTACAAGTTAGGCCACTGCAAAACTGCTGACTCGCGTATATACTTTTAACAGTTAAAGTTTCTGAGGTCATAATTTTCGCGAATTCCACGAACTGAAAAAGTAGTGCGATTCAGAGACATGCCGAAATTCCGCCTTTAGTCCCTGATACAAGCTGTTTTCACTTGACCAGCAGACTAAAATTGTTGCGTTTGTTTTAGAAGTCGCTGAAAGTTTGCAAAATGAGCTCAAGAGCTTGTAATTCCCACCTCGAAAATTACAAATTTTAGTCACTACAGCTGCCAGACAATGTTTTTGTACAAAAAAAAAAAGTTAGTTACAAAGTCTGAGAAGACAAAAGGAACAGAACACTTTAATCACACCTCAGCAAGATTTCTAACCGTATATACATAACAATGTGAGAATCATCTACAGAAATACCACTGTCGCACATGAATGCAATATAAGTTACGGCATTGGCAAGCTAAGTATGTACAGTTTGTGCCAAAAGAAAACCCGACATCTGTTGTAGTTAACACTATTTTACCTCGTGGCCAGCTGGCAGTAATTCGGGACAGATAAAACAACTTGAAGCAATGCGTAGCCCTCCGGTGACTCAATTTTGCGAAACTGCTTAAAGACGTTAAACAAGATTATCAGTATCATGAGAACGTAATACAGGTTCAGTGACATAAGCAAGAAAAAAAAAAAAAAAGCGAAGTTCAATCTCTGGCAAATTGGACATCAGACACACAGAAACTCTAGCTATTCTACCTCCTGTGCTTTGAACTAAGCTTGCAAAGCCATACATTATGCTTAAACACAAACAGGATTTACTAATACAAAAACCGTTTGAGAGCTATCGAGCTCAGACGAGCTGAATACGACGATTCTCGAAAATCAAAACAATCCTTTTCCACCTTCTGCATGATATAAATTCACACAAAAGGTTTTCAATCCAGCTCTTAGAAGATGACAATTGGGCATTGTTTTTAAGACTATGCTTGTATGTAACAAGCGGTCGTAAATATGTGCTCTTAAATTTTTCGCTAAAATTGTAAGGTCATAATTCTACAAGTTATCGCAATAGCGTTAATATGGCTGGTACGTTGCTATAAACAATTCTAAGCCTCAGTACCACAGTGCTCAGCGGATTAGAGAGACAGCTGCTCTCATTCCAACACTTTTTGACCCACATTTTGACTTGACGGCCTTCGCTTTGCTGCTTAGCTTTCGGAGGGTGATCCGCAATCGGAGCATCAAGAAAGCTGTAGTCAGATACTTCTCCAGATCATGGCAGCCAGGAAAGTCATCTGGAAGTTGGTGGGATTCCAAAGTCGCCTTTATCAGGGATGCAAGTGAAATGTTGACCACTTAGTGCTCACAACTGCGGAACACCTTGTCCGCATGCTGCAGCAGGTTGAAGACATGGCGTGATGGACGGACTAGGGGGTTTGGCTGAGACTGAGATCGATACGACTTCAAGCTCAAAAGGCTATCACTATGGTCCACTGGGTCAGTCTGCAGGGGAACTCCTTGCACAAGTCACAAAGCTTGTATTTTCTGCACACGCTATTGGTGATGTACCCCGAGAGATACACAAGAGACTCGGTCTCCATGTCATCGATATCTGGAGCTCCATCCTCTAGGAAGCTGTCCTCAAAAAAGAACTCATCTGCTGCATCAGTGTTCTTTTTTGAGGCAGCCTTCTTGATTTCAATAAATTCAAGCAGGTCGGCGCTGTCATCAATGGCATAGCTCCCTTTGCGGCTTGGCTTGAAAAACTGGCTCAACATAATCAGCCGCAGTGTGAGTTTAAATTCGAGGGTCCTAGGCACCGGATTTCTGGAGCGAACATATGAAAAAAGGTTCTCCAGAGCGTCTTGGGTGAGACGGCCGAGCAAGACGAACTTAAACTAGTGAATGTTGAGAAGCTGGTGCTGGATATGGAGGGCACTTGATGTGGTTACAAGCACACCAGCTTGTACGGGCTTGAAACACGCTCCCTGGTTTTTTTTTCCTTATAGAAAGGCGGGAGAACATTCCAACAAACTCTTCGAGGAAAGCGACTTCTTGGTCGTGCGAGCCCGGCTTGAACAGGCTCATCGCCATACTGATGCCTCGTGATGTCATCAGGGAAAACCACCAGAACACCTGTTCCACAAACCAAGCTGTGGTTAGGGCCTCTGAGGGAAGTTGTCCTAGGCACACAAGTACGCGGATGGCAGCTCCCACACTGTGGTTTAAGACAGCAACTGCTGAAGACACGTTCATTTTTTCAAAGTGGCTTGGATCTAGGTAGCTTGTCTTGAGGTGAGGCAGTGCTGCATCGACTTCAGCAAGGGCCTTGATGTGCACCACTGCTACCTAGCAAAGACAAAAAGAATAGAAAATGAATGAATGATGGACTGCTGATAGACCCAAGTTCAAATGAATACGCTTAATTGCTTAAAGAAATTGACAACTTGGAACGTATACCCAACTCAATACATACATTCGAAGGAGTCAATAGCTCGGGTGTTATTTTTCAGTGTGCATGGGGGCAAAACATACAGCATCCCAGGCGAAAATCAGTCCACTTCCAGCTGGATTATGGAACTGGAAATGAGGCAGTCCAGCTGGATTCCAGCTGGACCCGGTTGGATTCCAGCTGGACCCAGCTGGAATCCAGCTGGAATGCCTCATTTCCAGTTCCATAATTCAGCTGGAAGTGGACTGATTTTCGCCTGGGATTTGATTGGAAGAACCTGTTTTCTTATGGCAATCTTTGATCCCCTGCCCTGACTATACTAACATTGCTTTTGCCATTAGTGAATGTAATCAGACAGTTACGAAAGCTGGTTGTAGCCCAGGCTGTTTTTATGTAATTAAGAAACAGCGAGCATCACTCCACTTTGCTCACCTTCGTGCCCTCAAGTATGAGAAAGTTTATTGCAAATTCTGTGACAGCACGTAATTTGGTGATTAGCAGTCTCATGATTTATGAATTACTGCAAAGGGTTCAGCACATACAGCGCACTAAAGATTACTTTGCAAACATGCATATATAGTACTTGCTTAAAATGTATGAATTGACTCTTCTGCTCACTTCATTGGTTGGAAGGCCGTACTTGGCCACAATGTCATCTGGCAAGAAGATTGATTGTCCCCTGACCAGGTGACCCTTGATGTTCTTTAGCACATGGGGTGCATCAGCTAGGAAGCACAGCTGTCGGTCGGTGTCGGCTGCACAGGGGTGGTTGCAGGAGACTACAGGCGTTGCTGACTGTTTTGCGGAAATGCCACATTTCTTCCACAGTTCCTTGTTGCTCGGCCCCATATCCGAAATCACAGCGTCCACATAGCAGCCTGCATCTTCACATTTCCTGATGACCGAGAAGACGAGGTCCTTAAGGAATGTACCGTCAATGGAGTCCCCTGGCAAGCAAGATAGTGTTAGATAAGACATTATTACATAGCACATACTGGAATATCTAATCAAATCAGCTTGTGGATTATAAGTATATAAGCATAAGCAAGTATATAAGCATCGAGTAGTCAGGGTTGGAACCGCTGCGCCATTCTGCGCCAGACACATTTGCCTGTGCCATTCAGTGCCTGTGAGTGCAAACTGCGCCACAGCCATTTGCTTATGGCATTGTGCGCCAAGCACTAAACCCTGTGCCAAAGAATGCATTTCTTTTAGTTTCGAATTCTATCGACTGACAATACGGTTGGCAACGGTGAGCATGTCTGGCTTGGCTGGGTTCGCTATTTTGCTATGAGTGACTGTTTCCGTTTTGTCTTTCTGGTTTTTGTTGGGTGTCTGTTGTTGCAGTTTCTTAAAGTAGCGTTCAGTGGTGTCGTGTCCCTACACCATGCGGACCATGCTCTACGCTTCCGAGCTGTAAGCGCGCGGAAAACTGGTTGGTCGGGCGTCGGGTTCAACACCCCCAACCACCTGGCTTGACAGTTCTGTCGAGAATCCTATCCGAAAGTTCTTTGCCCAGGCGAGCGGTACAGCTGTTTGGTGCGCTTCAAATTCGTTTGCTTATGCTTTTAGTTCTTGTTACAACAAAAGAAATCACTTCAATTATTGTGGTCTGCCGTCTACGATATACGGTAATCTGATTTGAAAAATATCATGAACTGGAGCTACACGCACATCGGATACGAGTGATGCGCATCATGCGGCCTGTAAGCAGCAGCTGAGTTTGAGCGGTCAGCCCAGTAACTGCTGTGAGCTCGATTGTGGCTGAGAGTTACCGAAATCGGTACTTTCAACGCCCTGTAACAAGCTACTTTGATAGAGTTGGTTGCCCTACTTCATACAAAGCACGGATGTCTCTGTGACTCGCGGTCGCATCTCAACGCAAGGCTCCGCAACGCAGTATAAAACCCAAGTGTCTGAATCGGACTTTAAGCTTAGCTCTTCGAATTGAAAAACACTTACACTGCTCAGAACCACATTTTTAGCAGCCCAATTTCTTAATTAATTTCACAGGCCAGTTTTTTTTTTTACTCCGAGTGTGGATTGGGATTTTTTTTTTGTGTTATGACTCTAAAGGGGGCCTGCATTCTGAAAAAGAAAAAAGAAAACCTTGTACAAGCAATATATGTAGGTATGTATAGAGAATCCTTTGTCCTTTAAATGACCATTAGTGACCTTTTGTTTTAGGTTAGCACTTTGATCTAGACTAGCAATGTAACTGCCAACCACTACCCTAACTTCTGAAGTCAGTTTACTATTGTAACAATTCACTATTGCAGTGCTGCAAAGTAAAATTAAAACTACTCTTAAATGCAGGTTGAAATGCTCCAAAAAGCGATCTGCGCTGCTCCTTACCAGCTACAAAATGCAGCTTTAGCTGCTCCTAGGCTGCTCCGAAATGCAGTCTGAGCTGCTTTAAGGCACGTTTAATCCGTTCACCACCGCCAGTGAAAGGTCTACTAAAGATAAAAGAAAGATGGGGGTTTTCTGTCGCAAAGCAACTAAGGCTGTGAGCGATGCCCGAAAGACGGCCTCCACTAAAGGTTGTGAGTAAACAAGATATTTTGAATCAATGGACGAGAAGCGTGTTGGTTCGAGTCAGGAATATAGAAAGAATAAACATTTCAGACGGAGACAACACAACCATATCTTTCAAAGATGTGGCTGTGTTGTCCCTGTCTCAAATGCTTATTCTTTCTATATTCCAGAAGATATTTGACATGAAAATTAAACCTATGGCAAGTGCCTGCTCAGGATATGGAGGTAATCTTAGGTCCGAGAGCAAAGAATGCAGATGTAGCACAAGGTAGGGTGGGCTTCACCGTGTGACTTACAGGATTTATGCTTGACTTTTTCAGTACGGTGTTCTACGCGAGTGCATTATTGAGGCTACATGCCTGACTGAGAAAAGCCAACGCTTCATTGCCCTCGGGGATGCGGCCGTGACCTGGCTTCAGTGCGGGCAGCACAGCAAATACAGGCCTTGTCTTTGTGGCGAGCAGAGAGAGTGAAGCCCCAGCTTGACGAGCCCCTCTCCAACCCCCTGAAGGATTAGGAGAGGTGCTCGTTAAGCTGGTGCTTCGCTCTCTCTGCTCGCCACAAAGGCAAAGCCAGCCCCAGCTTGACAACTTAGACAACAAGCGCTCAATAAAAAACACACGGGACGAGGAGAGGACGGGACAAGCGCTAACTTTCAACCCAAAAGTTAGCGCTTGTCCCGTCCTCTCCTCGTCCCGTGTGTTTTTTATTGAGCGCTTGTTGTCTAAGTGGAGATGAACCAACACGCCCAAACCTTTTCCCTTCCAGCTTGACAAGTTCCTCTCCAACTCTTCCAAGGATTAGGAGAGGCACTCGTCGAGCTGCGCTTCGCTCTCTCTGCTCGCCACAAAAACAATTGGCCAGCGTTTTTACCCGCACACAACAACGCACTGAAGAAATCGAGCACACATCCCATACGTCACAACCGCATGTCAAGTAAGCTTCACCACTTTGCTCCGGTGTGCAGGGAGAAGCGGCTGATGTGGAGGGGCATTTCGGTGCGCTAGGTGAGCTAAGAAGTCTCGGGAGGGCACATATTGGGACAAGGGTGCATGCTCTGTATTTTACGGTAGAGTTCTCATTGTCCGCAATATTTATAAAACATCTTGCTTTGACCGAATATCCTTCAATAAACATCGCATGAACTTTTCAGTGATGTGATTGGTTGTAGTCATTTTGAAGCAGCTATTGGAGCAGCCGAAAGTATGTTTTGGAGAAGCAAAAAGCGCTTTTGGAGCTTAACCGCACACTTCATTTTCATTTCTATCGCTGCGAATGTGAGGAGGAGAGACGGCAAATATTACGAGAACAAACACTAGCTGTTTAGTTGCGTATGGAAGCACCAGACACGGTTACAAGAAGACGACTGATGAAGGACAGCACAAACTGCCGTGAATGATTATTTTAGGTACGAAATCCCATTGAACAAATGTTAAAATACAATCATTTTGAGCACCTAGATTTATGTGTCCTTCAAGTTCTAGGAGGGGGGGGGGGGGGTTGTAACAAAACCGCAACTCTTAATTCAGACAAAAAACAAACCATAAAAAATAAACCTACAAAAGAGTGCATATACACCTTCTTGCACCACGTCTCGCTCTGGAGGAGTACCTTTCCCCTTAGCACGCGGGTGCACTGCGGCGAAGCAAGACGCGCAACATTGAGACGCCTTGTTCGCAATTGTCGCTTCACTGCAGTACACCAGTATGTGGTGAGAAGCGCACTCCACAAAGCTGACTAACCCACCAGAACAGACCATGAACACGTGACTTGTTGCGAAACTTCCGAGTACTGTCAGTGCTTGGTGCGAAATCAAATAGAATAGTATGTGTTTTGAGGCAATTATCGAAAGTCCTGAAAACCCACACGAGCCTACCCTAACGATCTGCCCCGGTAGTGAGGTCTGCAGCTGTTATATTTCAGTATTATTTTTATTTATTTATTTATTTCCAATACTACTAACCCCATTCGGGGTTGTTGTAGGGTGTTACAGTTTGAAATATTACAAGCAGAAAAAAAAATATTCAACACACAATTTGCAGGTCAATATTCAAAGCAAATATAGAAGTCAAGAATCAAAAATTAGTAAACAACTTAAAAAACAATAGATACATTGCACTTTTAAAAACAGCATAAAATATTAGTTTATGATGAAATGTGGGCATCTATGTAATCGAGGAAGATTTTAATAGAAGAGGAATGAACAACTAAACTTGAACTAATTGAACTGAAGTTCTGGCGCAATGTTGGCGCAAATTTCTCACATTTTGGTCAAATGTAGCAGGGTGTAGCAGGGTAAGCACTTTGGCGCAGCAATCACATCACTGACTTTTCGACGAATGGTACTTCGACCGACGACAAAGTACTTATAATTGCAACTTTAGAAGTTTGTAGACGTTAATTTAAAGGCTAACAGGTGTTTTATTGTTGTATAATTAAGCATGAATTTGTAAAAGCATATGCTTGCCTGTCAAGTGGGAGGCAACCACCTGCTTCCAGCGAGGGAAAAGTCCGGTTAGCATTATTACTAGGCCGGGTGTGTGGCGAAGGTCAGTTCACTTGAGCATCCAGGTTTTGCAGGTGGTATGGTCACCAGACCAAATGGCTTCTTCGCTGTTGGATCGAAGTCCAACCCGGCAGTGACTTGCATCTCGTCTAGCAGAAGTGCACAGTGCTTTTCTTGTGGCCGCATGGTCTCCAGCTTGGACTTGAGCGCTGGAAGAAGCTCCTCCAGAATTCCTTAAAGACAGGAATGGGAGGCATATAAACAACCTTAGCATGCTGTGTTCAATCTGAGAGCGGTTACATGAGAGGAGTGACGGTGTACAAACCTGGCTCAAATTTTACCTCCTCAACGCGTCTCTGTAGTGTTCTTTCAGACGGCAAAGGTATTACCTCGTCCCTGAGGAGCTCATATCCGCTGGTTCCACATGCCAACCGTATCTGAAGAGCCTTTTGTACGGCATTGTTACTCCACCTGTTTCCATGTGCGTTATGATTCTTTACACAGAGTACTTGATCAGGCACAAGGCTCCCCAGTTTACTGCCTGTAAAACATAAAAAATATACAAATAAATGGTTAAGTCATTCTTCCCAACAGTCAACCTTTGGGATAAAAAAAAAGTCAGTTTGGGAGACATTTATTTTAATTATTTATGTTATGTTGGCTATTGGAATAATCATTTCTAAACATTATCTAAAAATATGGCCGATCTCCCATATTTTTTGTTATTGTAATTCACGGTATTGTAGAACGTTCCCCCGGTGAGGGTGAGTATTTACCATCTTACACCTTCATTTTTTCTCGTACCTGTCGCGACACACAATTTGTAGGTTAATTACATTTGCAATGGTGTGCACAAAATTGATACAGTCAGTTTTTATTGTCAGGCTAAGAAGTATCTGGGCGAGGGCTGCTTTTTTCCCCGGAGAAATGAAAACAAGCGCCACCTGGTTTGTCTGAAGCTTAAAGGGACAATGAAGGCGATTTTATTTAATTTTTTTAAATGGTGTTTTTAGGCTTCTTGGGAACCTGGCATACTGCCCAATTTTTTGTAGATATTTGTGACGCATATTTCTGTGCCTACAAATGAACTGAAGAAACCGAAACTGAACTATCTCCATTCTCATTTCTGGGCCTCCGAAAACGGAGGTGACGTAGGAAGTGACGTCATAAGTGAATAGTCGGTATCAGTAGCATTTAGGAGATCGAGACTGGTTACCGCGGTGGGTTATAGCACCGCGGTAGCGCGACTGTTTTGTTGGATCTGTCAACATGGACGACAATGCCACTCTCGCGAGCGAGTTCTGTTCGGGCTTCCGTTCAGTGACCTAACACCAACGGAACGGGAGTACGTGTGTGGCGTTCTTCGACATCCCCCGAGGCCGACGGTGACCGTGCCGGCAACGAGCGGCCCGCTGGCTCCGAGCAGCAAAGCTGTGAGCAACATTCGCACGGGCGAGACGAGAGCGGCGCGTTGCCGAAGGACAGGCCCTGTCCCTGTCCGACAGGGACGCGGTGGAAATGCCGAGGGGAAAGCGGCAGCGACCCTGGAACCGGTTCCTTCGCGGGGGACGCTCCCCAAGAAGGAGAAAATAAACAGCACCATTTTTGGTTTTCACTAAAGTCGGACGTCCACTCATTTCGTCGTCAAAGAACAAGAACGATTACTGGTCCTCAGTCGACCGTTTGAACAGCCATCTGCGGCGCACAAATTTGGCATGACTACCACTTTGCAGAATCCTTCGAGTACCGTGTTCCCAATGTAAACACGACATCGACGTCTCCAGCGTGCTCCGCGCTGCATTCTTTTTTATTTACTTCGTTTGCCCATAGTTGCTCGTTGCCCGTTTCGCGTCCAGCGTAGCAAAGAAAAAAAAATGAGTATGCTGTTTTATTTACGGTTTAGTAATCATCTCCGGTCCGATTTATACTTTTCCTGGTTATTCAAGCGGAAATTAGAACAGTATTCCTAAAAACTGCGAACCAAAACGTGACCGAGGGCACGTCACTCGTTCCGACCAATCACTGAGGCGTCTTTTGTGACGTCGCGCTTCTTGGCCCCGCAACGGTCACGTGAGCTCCGCTTCTCCTGGCTTCTCCCGCAACTCTCGGGGCGTCGCCCCAGTCGATCCCGGTACGATTATTACTTCGACTGTTTCATTGATTTGCGCGGCACACAAGCGCCGGTTTCGGCTGAAATTTGAGCAACGTGGCCTGAGACGGGCTTGGAACCCAGTTCAATCGTCAAAAAAATACCCGAAATTGCCTTCATTGTCCCTTTAAGTAAATTAATATTAAAGCACAGTGACATTTATTTTAATGCACGGGCACTTTTGTTTAGATCAAACAAAAAATTATTACCCTAAAAAAAAACATTCAATTACTGTATATTCCCGCGTTGTGACGAAGCCCTGCAGCATTAATTTTTGTCGAAACAGGTGTGGACGGCGCTGAGGCTGTCAGCTCTTGCATACAATGCTTGTCATTAATAAAAACAACTGTCTATGAATTATCGAGGTGAAAAGTCTACTAGAAGAAAGGTACTTAAAAGTAAATAAAAATAAAACAAGACACGTTTGACAAATAGTGGGCTAGAAAACGTCTCCAAGAGCGCCGTTCGTGCCGTCTGCTTCCGAGCGCTGATTGACGTCGCCTGCTTCAGAGCAGCGGTTGATGCCCTCTGCTTCGGAGCGCTAGTTGCAAGTTCAAATAAACATTCGCGCATGAAGCCATGCCTCCTCTGCATTCTTTATTATGCCCAATGCAATTGTGTCTTCACTGGAAGGATGCCATAATATCAGGGTGTCGAACCGGTCATTATTTCGGTTCGGTTCGGGTTCAGTAACATTGTATTTTGTTCCGGTTCGGTTCAGGTTTAGGGTAGCGCATATAATATCACTCTGGTTACCGGTTTTAATGAGTGCGAACCGGTTCGAACCGGTTCTTAACTCGAACTTTGAATATTGATCGAGCACTTCCAACAGCCTTTTCTGAGCACGAAATACGTGCAATAGATCCATCTCAAAACTACTCCCTCTTCAGGCAGATCTGAAAACCCTGCACAGTGACGTGCGCAAAAAACACAATTAATGTGGCAAGGCTATTACTTGTATAATACTGTTCTTATGTGAACTATATATAAGCGATCGGCTTTCCATTTTTATGGTGTCTTTTGCACACGCAAGTATACAGTATTTCAAACTCTGCCAGAAGAGGGCGTATTTTCGGGATGGGTCTATAGACTTTTCCTAAAATACCGACGGGTCGAAATCTTTATGTTCCGTTGGTTGTGCAGTTTATTCTAGTAACTTTGGAAGAGCTGTGCAGCTTGACTCAATGGCAAGCATCTTCACTGCAGAGCTCTATGGTGTTTTATTAGCCATTGAGCATATTCTAGATAACAGTGTATTGAACGCAGTCATTTTCGTCGATTCGCAAAGTGTCTTATCTGCTATTTCTTCCAGAGTTTCTTCAAAGAATGTACTTACACAACATGTTCGTTTTAAAGTAAACAGAGCTCTTCGCCTTGGATGTAATATCAAATTTTGCTGGGTACCGAGTCACGTGGGAATCGCAGGAAATGAGAATGCAGATCGCCTAGCTGCATCTGCCGCAGACTCAATAGTATCTTTTGGCCTGCCCTACCAGGATTTTAAACCACTTCTAAAGAAAACTCTTTTAAAGACTTGGCAGCTAGAATGGGACACTGAAACCAACAACAAGCTCCATGTGATTAAACCCATGATAGGCATCTGGGAAAGTTCATTTCACAAAAACCGCCACCTTGAGGTTCTGCTTTGCCGCTTGAGAATTGGCCATTCACGTTTGACACATATGTACCTTCTCAGTGGCGAAGATGTTGCAATTTGTGCCCATTGTGGGGAATTACTTACAGTTTTACACATTCTATGGGAGTGTAGGTTTTATCATCAACTGCGCGTATCATGTTTTCCTGAACTTTTTAGAAACCATCTTCCCTTTCATCCTATGTTTTTACTTGGAGACAACGCTTTAGTACCACTTCGACGAGTTTTTGATTTTATTAACAGAACTGGATATCTACACCAGTTGTAAAATGTTTCTCTAGGCTACCATCTGTTTCTCTTGATCTTTAATACACATTTTGTTTGGCGCATTATGGCCACCGTTGCTGCTGCGCCATTAAAATCTTAATCTATCTATCTACTTTTCCTAAAAAGAGCTTGTGGTCGGTGCCATCTTTAGTCTTCATGCGTATAGCGTGTGCTTTGCTCGCTTTCTGAAGCGACGAACACGCACATGCTGGGCTGTGAAGATCGCACGCTGGCCGAGCGGCTCATCGGCCAGCTCGGCCACTCTCAACTAGCGCCCCAAAGCGTTCGCTTAGGTTAGCCAACGGCTCACATACTGACAAACGTGTTGTCGACCTTGCCTTACGGGAAAGCCACCCACCGTGTTTTACATAAAAAGTTCTACTCAGTAGCTTGTAACGAACACTAACACGTGCGGAGGTGTTAGTCTCGAAAAATAGCAAAACATTAAAACCCGCCAAAGATGGCAACGACCCTGAGGTGCCCCGTCTCAACTGGGCACCCCTCCCCAGACCCTCTCCAGAGAGTGTCACAGACAACTATCGATAGTCAACAGGTTGGCTTGCGAAAATAGAATTTAAAACCATAGAAGATCGTTCAAATTCGTGACACCCGTTCGCGAGGGGCTTGTCACAAAACGGTTTAAAAGACACAGCATGTTGGGCAGCAGTCGCCGGGAGTCTGCTGCTTGCGAATGGCCGAAGCAATTTGGCGCGAAGGTTACGAGGCCGCCCGTGCGGAGACGACATGAACCATGTTAAAAAAAACATTCGCGTCCTATCTAAACAAATTTTAGAATTTATTCAGACCAAGCGTCTTTGTTTTGGCACGGGTTAAAACATTTCGCTCGTATAATGAAATGTGACTACATCCTGACAGCGCTTCGGGTTCCGGAGGAAAAACACTGTTCTAAAGATCTCGTGGCGATGCTTTGCCTTCTCACTTTGTCTCTTTATCGCAAACTACGCTCTATGCAAATGACCTGGTCTGAGGGACTCGGAACCAGTTACATAGCATGAATTGTTAACGTCAAGTCCGTGATAATATTATATAACAGTACTCGCATTCGAAAGTGCCAGTTACCAAACAAAAATTCCGGTAATGCCACCACAGCGAGCGACGTTTCTCGAATGCCCAGTTGAAGACGATGAAAGTGGACTTCAAAGAGAAAGTGGTTGAACAGACGGCATGCTGGCCTTGCTAGTCTGACAAACCTACCAAGAAAGATATACAAAGAAACGTTTTCTTCTCCCCCCCCCCCCCTCCTTCCCCTCCTCCTCCCCCCCGGCCTCCTTCCAAGGCGCAGCGCATCGGCGAATCATCGCTGAGCAACGTTGCCACCGACCGCCCATGTTTCTCTTATTTTTTTTTGTAAGGTAACATTCAGAACACGTGGAAGACAAGATTGTTTTTCATTGAAATTGACTGCAGGCTGCCCTACAAACTATACTGCCGATGCAGCGCGGTACTTGTTTCACCTTCCTTCAGCGTGTCGCTGCACTCAAGCGGAAGGTCACGTGGTGCGCTTTCGGTGCTCGATTGGCTAAATGGCTCATCGACTGCAACTGCAGTCCATCTTGAGGTCAAACATCCGAGGATGCGTAGGCCTCCGTGCCTAGAGTGCTGCAATCGGGTCCGACACTTGGACATTTCGTAGCCAAGCGGCCAAGCGGTGCTTTGAAATCGCCGCCGTCGCTGCCGCGCAAGAAGGGTCAATCCAAGAAACAAAGTAAAATTGAAGCCCTCCAGATGCCTAAGTAGAGGCGGGAACTGAGCGAGCTCGCTGACCACGCGGTCTCTTTGTGTCTCTGCTTTTGATGATGATGTATTTTTTATTACGTTTGCAATTAATACGAAATGCAAAAATATCTGACAATATGTAGGATATCAGTCTTGGCAATATAAAAAAGAAATACACCCACAACGTTTCCCACTTTTCCCATTAAGACCAATTATTCACACAATTGGCCCTGAACCACTTTCGTTGAACCAGTAACCGCAACATCAGATTATGGTTTCGTTCCGGTTCGGGTTCAATATGAAGCGTTCAATTTCGGTTTCAGTTTTGTACCGGTTCGGTCAAAAATAACGGTTTTGATCCGGTTTTCGGTTCGGGTTCGGTTCGACACCCTGCATAATATGCAATTTGCATTTCCTGGCCCCCACCGCTTTTGTTTGCTTACTGCAACCAGTCTATTTTTGTTCCTTGTACGGTTTTGCAGAAAGCACGCTTAGTTTCCACTTTTGGAGATAGCTGTACGACTCTCATTACACATTACTCACAAGTTGTCGCACTGCTATCACAGGCTGGCACAAGGACAAGAGCGTAACACAAGCAGTTAGAGGGGAGGGGAAGGAAGAATTCCCTCTTTTTTCTGATTTTCGCTTGCATGCCTCGCACGTCCATGTTATGCCCATCAAGGATTAGCATGTCCCTCAGAACTCTGAAAGATGCTCCTTTCCCTCCCCCGCTCGTGGCTTTGCAGCGCTGTGCGAAACTTCTGTATATAGCCGACTAATTTTCTGTACCATACTTTCGTAAATTTATCGGCTTGTTGAAATGCTATATTTTTTACAGCTTCTGTTTTTCTAGTGTTTGCCCTGTAATCAAAGAAAAAGATATTCCGGAGAACAAACACTCTTCAAAAATGCCTGAAGTTTATCGACATCTGTTCTCAAAACATACACGAGTGCAGTTTGCAGGACAGTTCACAGCGTCACTTAGTAATCTGCGAAGCTTCCCAACTCATAGCGTACTATAAAACACAGCTGATGTTCACCATTATCGTGGTTCATTGCTTGTTCTAGGCGTACACAAAACAATGTCGCTTAAACCTAGCAGCAACAGCACGCGACCCCCGCTGGTGCCATTACTTATCAACCCCGTGATGCAAATGACTCGTGGCATGACTGATCTTGTTATGCCACTAACTCATGACACGACTGACCTGTGACACGACTGACATGTTTCAAGCAAATGTGCGTTTTGCAAGAAAATTCTTAGTTCATATTGAATGGTTTTAACACAGCAGGAAGGTATATTAGTATCGTTGATCCTCTTAGTTTTCATCGACAAATTAAAGAAAATAGGACATCCATTATTCCTTATACCACTGACACGAAAAAGGTATGCACATATTTCTCATTAGTTTAAGCCCATAAAATCTTGCATTTCTGCAAAAGAGGATATTACTTCGCTTTAACACTGTGCGAAGGAGGCATGAAAAGCAAGTGTAATTGGCATATTGAACAAGTTCGGCAGAACTTTTATAATTATTTTATACCTTCTTCAAGACACCAGTGACATTTTGGTCGATCACAGCCATTTGTTGTTTATCTTCGAAAAATTATAATTACTTTAGCTACACTTGACATTATAATTATTTCGCAGTCGCTGACCGACATGAATTTAATTTTTTTTAATCGGGCAAAAAATAGAGGTACAGCCTTAGTGTCGCAATTGCACATAGGAGGCATTCCAAACTTTATAGGTTCCCCAAAAAGTATTGTTTGGAAATACCCTGAAATATATATTTTTTTTATATGGGCTCTCCAGCCCCATATTCTTTTAACATAAGTTGTAAATGACAATAAGTAAAAAAAAAAAAAAAAATTAGAAGTTATACGTCAGTCACGCAAATGTTAACTTTGTGGGAGAATGACCCAGTCACCGAGCTGCTACAAGTATAACAAATCAAGTAAGGGAACGACAGGGACAAAAAAAAAACAAAAACACAGTGTATGCAATTAGTTTCTACATTATCTTAATAACATAGGTACACAAACGAGCAGTCTGGTATAGTGTTTCTGCAGACATCTCTATTGCTTCTACAGATACCATTGCAAAAGCTTTTAATTTTTCTTACACACATTGTGCAACATCCAATGTGCTGGATGAGACAACCATGTGCATTCTGGCAGGATAAAGTGCTAGCACACGCAAGGAATGTGAATGTTTTATGCAAATATGCTTACCAAGAACAGCCTCCAACTCCTTTTCTAGCTTCCTGATCCTCTTCTGAGCCAGATCTAGCTTGCGCAGCAATTCCGCAATAGTAGCCTGGTGAATACACTGATCTCCATTGCATGGTGCTTCCTGAAAAGAAATGGGGGGTTACAAAGAAATGTCTTCAATAGTATTGCACTAAACAGCTAAAGTTAAGGCTATAATTGTCTAGTGCCTCTAAAGAAGCTCTATCATATCCGAGGACCGTTTCTGCACTTCGCAGTCATCCAAGTTTGCCCCCACTGTTTGCCCTAGGTATACTGCACATTTCTTCCCTTCATTTGGTGGGTACAAGATTCAAAATATATTTATGCCGCATATCAACGAAGAAACTATACTTGTTTTCACTTCAAGAACCATAGTAAAAGAAGACTGACTCCTCGGAGTGGTATGAATACTTCCCTTTATGGGGGTAAATTAAGATACTGGTATGTGCATTTCAGGCAAGTTGGTGGATTTTCTTTAAAAATACACATTTTGATTGCGAATAGCATAGCGTTTTTCTGTTGCAACCACATCTTGCGCAAACTGCTTCGCCTACCACATGAACTATGCACAAAACAAGCTTTCTTTCTTGATCTAAAGAGGATAGTTCCTGCAGGCATTGAAACCGTTCACAACCATACTTGACTTTACTGTTGCTTACTTTCAGCCACACTATTTTCAGAAAACAGATGGGCTGATGGATTTGGATTTAGTTACAGACAAATTAATGCAAGTAGGGACAAAAAAAAGATAGATTTATATTAGCAATGAGACAGAATTAAATATGACGGACTGACAGAATGACACATCTCTCGTGCATTTATCAGACATCTAAGAGTGCTAGCTGCCTCGGACTATGGATAAATATTGTATGCCGTAAAAACGAGGTACTTAGAAATTTCAAAGCATGCCGAAAAATATGTGCAGGAAAGATGTCCAATCAATGTGACTAGAATTCATAGTGTATTGGGTTGGTGCGAGAGCAATTGTTTTCCTTCATACGTTTTCAAGAACATGACTGGTGTCTGGGGCCTTGTGCTGGGGCTCATTTGTGAAGTAGGCAAGTAGGCCCACTGCACTATACCTGCTGAAAAAATTTGGTACACCCTACAGATTTCTTTCTATAGGACATGTGAAACACTGAACAATAAACATTTAAACCACTAGTTCACCTCACCGTTTTTTTTTATATATAACCAGAAAACTCCAAATTCATTCGAATAACCGAATAACCGCCAGAAGCCGGAGGAGGACTGGGCGCAAAGCCGGACGGGGATGGCTGGACCTGGATGAGATTTTCCTCCTTTCTCCATGTTGATCGCTCTGCGCAAGCATGTGGTCACGTGGTCGCGAGCGGGTGAGTTATCATTGCTCACTGATTGCTCTAGAGAGAGAGCTTCACCGGAACTCCGCTCAACCCCATTCACGTCCCAGCGCACGTGACTCGGAAGATGGTGAAGGAGGTGAGAGGTGTCGAAAACCTCAATCTTTGTCAATTTTTACAATAAAAACTAGGACATGTAGGCAAAAGTGTTTTTTTGTTCTTTACTTCAGAAAGGTCGAGACACCAACTCCCAAATTATTTAAGCAGAGCACTGAAATTGTTGCACAGCTCCTTTAAAACAAAAACTATGTTAAAACCTAACTAGGCAGGCAGGCTGGTTATTGTTCGATATAGTAATATTGAAGCCCGAGACAGATTTTAGTAAGAAATTCTAAGAAACAGTTAATCATGTTGTATTACACCTGAGACTGCAGTGGATGAAATCGGAAGAACTTTCAGTAGAAGGAACAGACACAGAGAACGTCTCAAACTCAGCTAACTGGTTTATTTCTCAAACAGCCTTTAAGTACCCACGGAACTCTCTCCCATCCACACTCTACAGATAAACTCCTTTGTTGCAGACATTTCGAACCGGATGGAACACGCACAAAAGATACAAAACAACCCCACATGAGACGAGGACTTAACAAAGGGACACTGCGGAACATCGCAGTGACCTTGAGAGAGATATGTCCCGAATTAGCTGAGTTTGAGACATTCTCTGTGTCTGTTCCTTCTACTGAAAGTTCTTCCGATTTCATCCACCGCAGTCTCAGGTGTAATACAACATGATTAGCTACCACCAGCTCGCCTGCACACTCACAGTCTTTTCAAGAAACAGTTGACGACAAGGCACAAAACACAAAAAGAGCACATGGAGGCAGACGACTCGCTAAACCGTCGATTGCAGTGCCATTTGGAATGTTGCGGCTACACTAGATTTTTGCTGTCGCTGCACAACAACCGTTCCTACATTCATTTGAACTCGGACTGAACTCTCCAGCCGTCTCAGTTCAGTGGGCATGTCAAACAAAAACTGAACAGTTTCTTACCTTCATCCATAGGCAATGCCAGGTCTTCATCAGCTTCGGCACATTTGGAAGGCATCCCATGTCCTAGGTCCGTGGTTGTACCTGATTATAATAATTACATTTTGTGCGTCCTATATATGTTTAGCAACAACATTTCAAACTGAGGAGTTCTGGGGGTGTTCCAGGTATCCAGGTATCCATAATGTCCTCAAGCTCCACAATGTAGGCACCTATTGAAAGGTTCTCATTTCAGCTTCTATTCGTAATAATGTGAAAAACAGTATGGTTTTCACTTTATCCACATTCTCCTACTGATACTCACTGGTAGGCTCGGGCGAAGCTGGCATTTCGACTTCCACGGTGAGCAGCTCCACGGGAATGCATTCCTCTGACATGACCTCGGGGAAGGTTGTCCTCTGCCTGGCTGTGGTTGCTGCTAGGGATGCCGCGAACCACCCTAGGTTCGAATTCGAAAGGTTTCGATATTTTTGAACTGAAATGAGGTTCGAAATCGAAAGATTTCGATATTTTCGACCGCACGGAGGTTCAAATTCGAAAAATTTGTAACTTTAAAAAACCGTGGAGTTTCGAATTCGAAAAGTTTGAAGCTTTCACAGTTTTTAAAAGTTTGGGTTCGATTGTTTCGAATATCTTTTTACTTGAGGTTCGTGAAATTTGAAGATTTCGAACTTTCCTAACTTGGAAATTCGAGAGATTCGAATGTTTCGAATTTCTTTGGATCTGAAATTCGAAAAATTTGAACGTTTCGAATTCTTATAGACACAAAGTTCGGGAAATTAGAAGATTTCGAATTTCTTTCTACAAAAAGTTAGAAAAGTTTGAAAGTGTCGATTCTCTTTTAGGGCTAAATTCGAAAAAAAAAACACTTTGAAGGTTTCGAATTTCTTTCAAGTCCAAGTGCGCAAAGCTCGAAGTCGGGTTTTCATGTTCCGCCACAGTTTCAGTTTCAAATAATGTTTTCACGCCTCACTGGTTTTCACGAAATCAGGTTTAGAAAAGTTTGGGTGTGATATTTAGACTGCGCGAAGTTGGTCAGGCAATTAAATGAGACGACGAGTGTCCCGGGTGTGCTGGAATATTTGCCAGTGCAGAGTGACGTGTGACCATAGATCAGTAATTGTGACCGCCAGCCCGTGGGGGGTGTCATTAACGTGCATCACGAAGTAGTGATCACATGAACGCACTGTTTAACGATACTCATCCAGTTCGAAACGGGCAGAGGCAGGCAGTTGGTTGAGGCTCAGAAAAACCTTGAAGCGATCTGGCAAGCTGCCTCCCTACCCCCTTGCACGCTGGTAGTAATATAATCGAACGCCGCCCGAGTGACGCTGGCATAGAGTAAGTTTAGTTTGTATATGATGCAAAATCCTGAGAGTGGGAATGAAATTTGAAATAAAAAGTGTAAGAAGACAGAAAAAGAGGGACAGGACAACTCCTCAAACTCAGCTCAGGACAATGTCTCAAACTCAACTCAGCTGAAAACTCAGCTCAGGACGTCTCAAACTCAACTCAGCTGAGTTTGAGACGTTGTCCTGTCCCCTTTTTTCTTTCTTCTTACACTATTTCTTTCGAATTTCCTTCCCAGTCTCAGGATTTTGCATCATGATCAACATACACCAGCTCGCCTGTACCTTGACAATTTTTTAGTTTGTAATTGCTTTGGAGGTTTATTTTCCAGGACGGAAGAAAAGCTGAGCAAAAAGCACAGAAGCCAACACAACTTTAGGTCGAGAAGCGTTCTGCCATACCAGTGGCGTCGGAAGAGGAAAAACGGGGGGGGGGGGGGGGGGGGGAGGGAGGGAGGGAGGGAGGGAGGGAGGGAGGGAGGGGAGGGGAGGGGAGGGGGGGGGGGGGGGGAAGGGGCTCCAGCCTCCCCCCACCCCCCCCCAGATATTTCGGACTGTTAACGAAAGCAATACGGGGAAAGAGGGCATGGTCGAGCTTATTCTAATCTGAAACTATTTATGCATATGTATAGCTACTGTTGCTCTTCACTGCATAGAAGATCGCGTGGATGGTCATTGTTAGAAACTCGTTGTCAGAAGGCACTACTCGTCACATGCTTGGTGGTTCGGAAGTTCAAAGCGATGTCTTTTCGACCTAAATAACCGTGCCATTGGTAAAAAATAATAAATAAATAAACATAACAATAAATTCAAAAATAAAAAGCTGGAGAAAAAAAAAAAAAAACTATCAAGAACCCGCCGGACGTGTTGTATTCTTGCATATTCAGAGGCCCAGAACTATGAAACAAGTTTATCCTACCAAAATGTGTACAGGCTAAAAGAAACACGTCCTAGGAACGTGAAATAAGAAAAAAAAATTTTTTTTTATGGCGTGCTGAGTTTGAACAATTTTAGAAATCTTCCCCCATGAGTTAATTTATTCCTCAACGTGAAAAAAACAATAAATACATTATTTTGTATTCTGCACATGGTAACGATATGTACTGTCTGTGGTGTTAATTTAAATGCGATACATCAAACAATTTAAACGAAAACAATTACCAAGTTTAGGGAATAATTGCCTGTAGATACATGTTTGGATATGTCTTCGAAACTCGTCTTGAACAGCAATAGTCATATCTTAAGACGACACTTACCTAGGCTATACATAGATCATTCTTATAAAGTTTAACATATCTACCATAAATAGCTTCGGCTATAGCGCGCTTCAAATATGGCACAAACCACAATTGTCAAAAACCCGTCGTCCTTCTTCGCTCCTTCGGGAATCTATTTCTTTAAAACCAAGCATGCCAGATGATTGAAATAAACGGTATTGTCTTTCGCAAGAAATGCGGCACCATATGTAAAAATGTGAAAAAAAAATTACGAATGTACCTCACTGCTTGAATCCACATGAAACCGCCTGCCGGTCTTTCGAAGTTCGACGAACTTCGAACTTTTACCCTAAAAGTGTGAAGTTCGTCGAACTTTTGACTTTTCAGGTATCGAAAGTTAGACAATTTTTGAATTCTTTAGATTAATAGGTTCGAAAGTTCGAAAATTATCGAATTTTTTAGTCTATCAAGTTCGAAAGTTCGACAAGCATAGAATTTTGCAGCGTAATAATTTCGAAAAGCGTCAAACTTCTTAGTTTAACAAGTTCGAAAATTCAACTTCCGTCGAATTTCTCAATTTGGAAAGTTCGAAAATTCGAAATGTTTCGAACCGCTTGATTCGATCATCGAACCTTCGGTTCGAAAAAAGTTTGCGGCATCCCTAGTTGCTGCAGTTCAGAAATGGTGTCTTAGTGATGCAAGGTGCTATACTTTGCACTACTCTGACTCGTAAGTGGAACTTCAAGGGCCACATATGAGTTAGGGTAGTAAGAGTATGTCATGGGTGGTGACCAAAAGAACAATAAATAAACACGAGGAAATAAACGTTTAATGAGGCGAACTTGTGCCCAAAAGAAAGGATAGAAACAAAATAACAGCATTGCAGGCGTTGATTTCGGCGTGAGAGCAGAGTCGAGCGCTGGCGAAGAACTGACCCCGTAGAGCCACGCGGAGCGCCTTTTGTAGACGCACGGGCTTCGCGAACATTCGAACTAGAATGTTCGGCCTTTGAACATTCTAAACTAGAAGCTTCTCGAACATTGTAGAAACTATTATTACAATACGATAATAAAAGTTGCACGGCCCTCAGAAATCGAACCTGGGGCCTCTGCGTGTGAATCAGGTGCGTTGCCACTCGGCCACGCACACGGCAATATGTGGAGCTTCAAGGGCTAGTTTTTGTGATCCCTCTCATCTACACAAAATTGCCGAGTCTGGACAGCTTAAAAAATTACCAACAACGTTACAGAAAATTGATGTCGGACAAGAGCAAACTGTGTCGACACTTGACAAAGTGCCGTGAGCCTACTCCATACTTTTTGAGATATGCGTCCAGATCATCAGAGTCTTTCTCTTGCAGAGAGTGACCGTATCTTCTCGCCGTCAAGCGTTGATACCCTCGGTAATTTTAAAAACCAAAAGTCCTCAACATTGTTCTCTTTCATATTTTGGATTGCGTCTTGGTGTGGTAACTGACTATCAGGCACAACACCGTGCTCGAGCTGGAAAGCTCGCAGTTGTCCGAGCTTGTGTCACTAAATAAAGTGCATGACTCTCGTCTGAACAATAAAATTGCCGGGCCGTGCAGACATGGCTGTCTGCCAAGATGAACACAACGATTGCACTTGTCCGGCATGCATCGCTTGCAGGCTGCGGGTGTGTGCACTCTGTAGAAGCTCTGTAGGGATTAGGAGCCTGATTTTTAATTGATAGATCAGCATGAACTTCTTTCTCCATTTAAATGGCATTGTAGGTGGCTTTTTTCGCTATTCGGTACTTACTAGCTTCTTTGGGTGCAGCTTGGACTTGGGTTTCAGTTGTTAGCGGTTGCTCTGCATTGCACTGCGCTGGCATGACCACAGGGGCAGTTGTCCTCTGCAGTTCTGTTGTTGCTGCAGTGCTTGAAGTTGCTAGAAATGCAGAAATTATGCGTCATCAAAGAAACGTAATGTGCATTCTTTAGCATCATAGTAGGTGAGCTACGTACCTTGCAGCTGACCATTGCTTCGCTTCTTCAGGACTTTGCTCCTAGGCACTTTCTGTGCATTTCCCAATGCTGGTATGCTAGGAACAGCATTTGACTTGAGCAGTCTTCGACTGTCCGCCATGCTTGCCTCAAATTGGCTCTGTTCGAAAAGGTCCTATGAAAAATAACAGATCAGGAAAAGGTTACCAAACACAACAAAAATTGTCCCAGGATCATTTACTGGGAGATACGCAGTACAATTGAATACTTCGAACCCTCGCCCTTTTAGGTATAAAAGCATGGTTAGCAAGTTAAAGATCTCTAGTGTCAAGCTTATAGCGTTATTCTGCACCAGACTATTTACAAATCGCCGAACATGCGAAAGTGTGGTAAGAACAATACTGTTATATTGCTCCAATATTGCAAATTGCTGGTTCGAGAACTTCTACTACGAGCTGGTGCGTGCACGAAACGTGCGAGAGCGCTTCCCATAAGAAGATTGCTCACTTCGAAGCCCAGGTAGTGAACAAAAGCTTGGGGCGGTTTGAAAAGTGACCCCCCCCCCCAGCACAGGAAGACCTACAAAAGACAAGAAGCACGGCAGTACTGATAAAAGCAACTCTCTCAACAAAAGTGGCTAGACGAGCCAGCCCACGAGCCAACGTCGAGTAAACAGATGTCATGTGACTCAAGCTGACAAATGACCACCGTGGCGGCATCAAACAATGGGAGAAAAGAGTGTCGATACTCTAAAAGCGTAGCTTTATTTAGTGACATTAGGTTCAACATCCCTTTAAAGAAGCAGATGCAAAGACAGTTAAAAGCGGCCAAGAACTACAACCCACACTCTGTAGCACACCTAAGCAATATTAACACATAAAAATTTCAAATCACTATAGGTATGAGTAGAATATTGTATGAAATTTGGTACTTCAGACCTAAATATTTCGAAAGATACGGACGATCAAGCAACCAGGTTTGACAAATTTTAGAAAAACATTAACAATCAATGAAATGAATATTTTTATATAAAAGCTTGCAGGCACCCATAGATTGGTAACAAAAATTCGTAAGCTTCTCATACTAATATCATTTGAGCAATTTATTACCAAGTTGAAAAAACAGTGCTGTGCGTAAATGGGAATGCCCAGTTCATCATGGTCTAAGATGGTTTGTGTTCCAAAATTTTTTTCTGGGCAAAACTAATTGTTGATTTGTTCATACTAGACATTAGGCGCCGACATATAAAAATATTAAGAGAATTAAAGGTGTCAACCAGCCATGCTTTGTTCAATTGTATCTGAAATCACCTAACAACTACTAATACTACAAACAGTTTGCGTAACAATAATTTGTTAAAAGTAGATTTTACTGCAGCATGTACTGTGAACGACTTAATTTTTGCAAGGATGTAATTTTCGCAAATCGCCTTCGATTTGCGAAAAATAGGTCCCGCGAACACTTTTGGTAAAATGTAAACTAGAACTCGCGAATTGTTCCAAAACTTCAGCTTTAACTTAAATCGCGTAACATTGAGCCCATGAAAAAGAAGTTGTTTACAGTATACCCCGCTCACCCCCAAGCTGACAATACGGTGAAAACTACGTGTTGACGGGAACAATCAACAACCTGTCTTTTATCGCTGGACCTCGCTATCCGTGCGTGGTTATGCAGAAAGGGGGGTGATCACGTGGTGCAAGGCAGACAGTTGACTGGTCCAACAAGCATGCAGCTTTAACGGTGCTGTGAGCTTGGGGGTGAACGGAGTATAGATACAATCAAGAAAGCAAATATGAAATTTTAAGCTATTTTCAAAAGCTTTGTAAGTTGCCACAGCATTGGCAAAATATTTTAACCTCTGCACATCACATATTCAGTTCACAAACATATCTGCAAATAATTACACTGTGTTTTACCAGGGGTGCCAGCCTACTCCTGATTGGGCACCTGAGTTCTTCAAAAAGAAGAAATTCAAGCTGCAATGCTCAAAGAAAAAAGGATGCACCGCCTCCATGCATATAAAGAAGATTGAAACTTACCCAGATTATAAGGTAAGGGTGCTTGAGCATGTACAGGCATCAAAGTTACCACACAGAAAAGTAATTTCTTCCCCTTATGGTATTAAAAATGTAAAGGCTCAAACTTGTAGAAAATGTTCATAGTAGTCCGTGTCGTTGAAGTGGTTTCACCGTAATCCTGACCCTTGTGCCAGAATCTAAACTAGCCCCGATCTGTATCCTGTTTTCCTTTTTCTGTTTTTCTAGAATTCTTGAACTAATATTTTGTTGCCAAATTAAAAATGGAAAACTAGCGAAACCACAATGATTGGTGTCGTACAACTTCCCTCTAGTAACCAAGTGATGCCGTCAGCAAGGTACGAGTGCCGCTTCAGACATGCCAACTTCCCTTTGTTCCAATAGAATTGTTGCCTGGATATTTTAATCATAGCCTCCTCTATACTGACAAAGCCTGGCAGATCGCCACGAGAAGCGGCCGCCGAAATGGAAAAGGTATAGCGGCAGACAACGGATGAGAGGAGAGCCACGTGACTGGTGCCCCGCAGCGGCGAGACGTTGAAACACACTTCTCCCGAGCGAACAAGTGTGTTTCGGGTCCTCGCTGCAGCAACTGTGCGCTGACGTCCAGGTTCCCCGAGAAATGGCTCTTTGATGCTCTGCGCTACCAGATTCTCGTGCTCCAAATCTGCGACCGGGCATTTATGGCTCCGTTGTCGAACTGCCAGACTTTGTGAGTATAGAGGACGCTATGCTTTAATGCATTTACAGAGTATGCTAGTGTCCATTATGGCCCTTGTAGTTCACTCACTGCATCACTTCCTTTCTTGGAAGGCTATGACAGTATAAGCAATTTTGGTTTTGCTAATTTTGTGGTTTGTTTTCTTTATGACAAAATATTTATCGGAGTGTTCTAGAGAAATTGGGAACCATGTTCAACCCTCTTGCTATAGAAATATGCCATCGTCAAAACATTTATCCTATTATCTTCAGTGCTCAGCACAATAATCTGCGCATTCTCAATGCCATTGAGATTCCACTGGACAGCCCCTACTTGTTTTACATTGAGGCTTGCAGAAGTACACTCTATACCGAGTTACATGAATTTGAGTTCGTGCTTTTTGGAGTTTTCGCATTGGAGCACTCCCTCAGCACTAGGTCGAAAACCTAGTGCTGACTATCACAACCATTCATGGGGGCAAGCTTGTTTTAAGTTTTCTTCCTTATGTATCAAAGAAAAACATAACAGAGTGATCCTTTCTTTTATTTTTGTTTTGCTCGATTCTCACGGCAGATCAAGCTATTAAAGCGACAGTAAAGACATTTCTGAGATAGCAGTGGTGGCAATGGAAATAAGACTTTTGGAGCAGCTCTTGTGGCAGCTCAAAATGAATTTTGGAGCAGCAAAATAATATTTTGTATCAGATCTAATCTGTCGCACAAAAATAACTTATTAACTTTTCTAAAAATTCACAAACACTTATTTGAAACCAGAAATATTGTACACTAAATGCAAACTATTCTCGTCATTCAACAAAATGAAGTTTCCACATGTTTGTAGTTCGAATTTGCAGAGAATGGTAACTGCAATTTTTTAAGAAGTTCAGTTGCGAGGGAAATCCCATGAAACACTTATTTAAGTTATTTATCTTGCTGCAATCATGTCTAAAGTAAGGGAGGATTTTGAGTAAATGCAAACTCCATCCCCATATCTCTTTTAGAGAGAGTGGAGAGAGGTGCATTAATCGAGCATACCTAGCCAACCTGACAAAGTGCGATACACAGGGAAACAGTAAAAAAGCCTGTTCCTCTTGTGCCCATCGTTGAATGCGCACAAGATATCTCGATTAAAGCATACAAGTTGCAGCATAAAAAGCAAAGATTCCCCCAGCGTGTGCTCGAGCACCTCGAAGCACAGGAGCCTGAGATGAATGTAAGCAGATCTTCACTCAAACTGTAGTCGCCTTGAGGGTCGTGACGTGATAGAAAGAAAAGGCTGTGCGATTTGACTACAAGCGCAGGTGAAAGGGTTCTGACTTTATTTCACGTCTGTAGCTTGCGTGTGCAGAGCACTGCGGCAAAACGCGCGCACTCGCTTTGCTCCACCTGGAAGATTGTTTTTCGTCCCAAAATAGTCTTCAGAGCAGCTCGGGTGCAATTGCAATACAAAGTACTGCATTGGAGCAGGATGTGGCAGCAACAGTTGATTGAAGCTGGTGGGAACAATTGGAGCAGCTTTCCTACCTCTCAAACAGTCTGTTCTTGGTGATAACTCATTCTACGGGCTCAAAGCATCCTAAGAATCCAAAAATTATGCTCATGCGACTCCTATTACCCTACGACATGTCGTCGTCGGCTCTCTCGGAAGGGCGGCTTGCTGACAAGCGCCCTTCGTCACCCCGCCTGCGCCTTTGCTGGATTATGCGCCGCCCATCCTGGGTGAAATTTTCCGCTCAAGTCGCAATCTTAGATCACATTCTTAGTAGGGAAACGGGCATCGCATGAGCGTAATTTTTTATTTTTTACGATGCGTAAAGCCCGTAGAATGAGTTACCACCAAAAACAAACGACCTCAGAGACCTCTTTAGTGGCCCTTTAATATTAAAATGCAGTCTCACAAATAACGAGGTGGCTATTTTCTTTCAAAAGCAGGGCTCCACGTGTCACTAACATTGGTCGTGGTTTTTAAAACACATTTATGATGAATGTTCATGTGTTCCCACAAATCTGAAAATAAATACATGACACATTTTCCCATGGTCAAAAACGGCCAAGGAAACTATCACAAGTAATGTATTTATTTATTATGCTGGACAATGTATCAACCAGCTAGAGGCCCTTGATACGCAAAAATCAAACAAGAGTTGTCTATCATGCAATGTCTTTTTGTAGAAAATAATACATCTGGAAATAGATGTCCAAAAATGACATTTATGCAGACATTCCATGAGCGTCCTGAGAATATCACTGGTTGTCTAAGAGGCTGTTCCATACTGATATTAAACAAACTTGAAATTTTTTATGATATAATTAGGAGCGAAATCAAAGTGCCAGCACAGCATAAATTATGTTACACCTATATTAATGTCCTTGGGAGCTGCAGGGCACAGCAAAGTTCCCTCGAAGATGGCCAATCTTCTGCTTCCAAACTTATCAGTTTGCAGAAAAAGTGCTCAACTAAGCTTATTCCACAAAATTTATCAGAGCAATATCACACTGTGCGATAGTCTGATTGCGCTTCCCTGTTACGTTTCATCAGCATAGATTTGGCATTCTTCATACCAGCTGCGTAGCCAGGATTTAATTTCGGAGGGGGTTCGACAACACGAAAACAAAACAAACCTACTCCTACATAAAAATGTGGGATTGAATATGCAATTTTTTAATGTGTTATCTTGTATTAAAGGGCTCTAAACATGAATTTATACACTAGGCATGCATTAAGCAGCATGCAGAAAAATAATTTCTTTGCATGTAGTTCCGAGTTTCCGCCTCGAAACGCACGTTACCGCAGCTCGTGCACATGAAATGTTACTTGCCAGCGTTTCGTCTGCTGCTCATAACGACAGCACCCAAGGTCCCTGCTATTTTCCGTCATCATAATCGACAGAATGCAAGCAAGCAGTGCCATTACACAACTTTTACTAAATTTTCAAAAGGGGAGGTGTGTTATGAGCACGTCTATCTATCCTGCTAATGCGGCAACCAGCTAATCTTGTCGTCTCCATGGAGAGAGACACGTGTTAGCCTATTTGCTGGTTCCCAAAATTAGACAGTTTACTGTCCCTTTCCTTTCATTGCGACAGTATGCTAGCCAAAGGGAATGGCAACCAAAGGCGACGAAACTTTGCCTTGTGGCACCTTTTGAGGGTGGCGAGTAGTCTTGGAAAAATTTCGGGAGGGGTTTGAATCTGTCAAGTCTCCCCTCTGGGTATGCCACTGCTTCATACTAATACCAATGATTCTTACCAAACTTTTATGCTGTGCACATCCCGTGATTGAACCATCTTCCAGGCTGATAATGTTCTTCTACGATGGCAGTCATATATGGCCTTTCATTTTGAGGGGTCGGCGGAGTGTGATCATGTGACCGTTGCCTTTGACACTTGACCTCCTTCCCACCTAATCCCCCTCCTCACTTGCCTCTCTTTCACCTCTCCCTATCCCTGTCCCATCTTCTCTCGTGCCCTCCCCTTTTTCTCGTATGATAGCATGTTCGTGGCCTCTGACCCCCTTCCCTTCCTCCTCTATCTATCATGTGGTTGCGTGTTTGCTGCCTTTGACCTTGGACCCTTGGCCACTCCTCCTCCCTCTGTCCATCCTCCTTCCCCACCTCCACCTGGCTCCCCTCACCTCTCCTCTGCCCTTCTCTTGCCTTCCTTGTCTATGAGACAATTGCAGTATACTGCAATGAGCTACAATTTTTATGAAGTTATTGGATAATCCGTTGATTTGATTTTGCTGTTTATTATTCTTCCCAGATGTATCTGCACTGCACCGTTCCCCCCCCCCCCCCCCCCCCTTTGTAATGCTTATGCCTTGAGGATAAATAACTGAAATGAAATGAATGTAACCTCACATTTAGTACAAATTTTTCAGATTGATCTTCAAGCCCACTCCTCCAGGCGCAGCAGGCATGCTGCTAAAAAAACGGCCTTGAGCAACCTGAGCGAAGCCTTGTCAAAGGACCCACCAGCTGTTAAACGAGAGACAAGGCTATACGTTAGCATCAGCGAAAAAGAGGCTCACATCAACCATAGTTTCTCGCAGGAGCACAGGTCATACCACTCGTATGTGCCAGAGTACTTGCATAATCGGCCACGCAAAGTGATAAAGCATGTCATGAGTCGGCTTGCAACAGCAGGCGACTACTCACTTGAGAGCATTCAGCCGACTGATGAGAGTGGCGTGTTTTTTGTGAGGTCGATGACTTGTCCAACAACGTTCCACAGAGTCGCCTTTGCACCCCCAAGCTGTTCGTGCATTGACTTCCTGCGCCACAGCCTTCCGTGTAAGCACTTCTGTGCCATATTCCTGCTTGTGAACGACTGGGGATTCACAAAGCTCCCAGAGAGCTACCGGAACGGGCCACTAATGTCGTTAAATTGCAATGTATTGTGCACAGAGGCTGACTATGACGTCCAGAACGTGGAAAACTCAACAGGCCAACCATCGGGAACATCACGTCAGGGTGAGGTTTCAGACCTAGATCAACTTAGGCAATGTGCAATGGGCAGTTTGAGAGCTCAGTACTTTGCTGAGCTTGAAAAGTCCAGGAGCATGGCATACTACTGTACCAACATGGAAGAAATGCAGAAGGCCATTGACTCTGTTAAATTAACCCAGTCATTTCTCCATAATGGAACCCCATCAGTGTCTGGGATTGGAGTGAGAGGGTCACCAGTTAAAGGCTGTTCTGGCCAGAAACAAAGGCCTAAAAGCTCGAAGGCACTTTCAGTGAAGAGACTAAGACGATGTGGTCAGCTGGAACAGAGCTAGGCAGGAGTTGATAACTTAGCATGGTCATTTGTTACTTCCTTTGAAATAAACCTCTGAAGTTGGGCCTAGGTTTGCGCAAATTATGTTTGGTCTGCATCCATCATAGTGACACAGTCAACTCCCCTTACTAGGGAACATGTAATAATCACAGACATGCCTTGCGAGGAGATAGCATTGTGCTATATGAGACTAGTCATAAAATGGGAACGCCAGGTTAGAGGCAGTCATATTAACGAGAGTAGACAGTAATCATCAGAAAAAACCAAAGTTGTACCAAACACTAGCATGGTGGAAAACTAAAAATTTACTTAGCTTGCCTATATGTAAATACATGCCTTGCATTGACATGTTGCTCATGGCAGTGGGAACTTCATTTCTGGCAGCATACCCTTTCCAGTGTGGATTTCATGCCGTCATTCTCAGCATGTTGCAAGAGAGGCAGTTCCATGTCACAATTCCAAATGTAAGGAAAGTCTTATGTGCATGGCCTCTCATAAAGGAGGCTGCAAAGGTTTCCAAGTTAATTAAAAATACCATCCAATGAACAAGTATATCTCCCATGTACATACACTGCCCGACACTGTTAGCGCGAACGCGACATCGGTGCTTTTTCGAATTTTACTTTGAAATGGTGTCAGTGGGCACCAAGTTTTATTGCTTAGGTTAGTGGCCCAAGTGAGCACTTCCCAAGGCACTAGCAGTTCTGATGACAGCCATTTAATTCCAAGAGAAAATCAGCAAAAACCGGCGATCGCTTGTTCGCGCTAACAGTGTCGCGCCGGTCGCGCTCTGTAACTATAGCTCCCATGTATCAAAAAAGGTGGCAACAAATTGCATCACAGGAGCGCAAGTGCCATGCTGTCGGATGTTGCGATCTGGCAGTTGATTGTCAAAGTGCCGGCGAAAAAGACTAGCGGACGCAAGTGGCGCTGTCGCTGCAGCGTCACAACCGGGGATTGTCAAGTGACCGCGGATTGTCGTGCTGCAAAGCTAGCTACAGCAGATCAGGCGTCTGCCACATGCACCTTTGCTGCTGTGCCACCGCCAGGATCAAGACGTTCGACAGCATGGCACTTCTGTGACATATCAGGCGGAAAACAAGGGACCAGAAAAAAAGAATGTAAATTCACATTTATGCTTACTTGAATACCAGCTGAACGTTTGGAAAAGCGACGGAGAGAAGAGAACAAAGAACCACACTGCTGGACTATCAACCTTTTAATAAAACTTCCTTTTCCTCAACCTTATTTTAAAAGGTATCTTCTTCTTCATCAGTCAGAGCTTAGATCTTAGACAGAAACTTCCTTTTTCTCCACACTAACCGTGGAGTTTCTGTCTGAGGGCTCATTCACACTGGAAGCGGATCCGCGTTCGCAAAGCGGTTGCGAACGCGGTTGTATAAGGATTCAGTACATTTGCACGCGCATTTGATGACATCAAATGCGCGTGCAATTGTACTAGATCTTTATACAACCGCGTTCGCAACCGCTTCGCGAACGCGGATCCGCTTCCAGTGTGAATGGGGGGTAAGCTCTGGCTGATGAAGAAGAAGATACCTTTTAGGATAAGGTTGAGGAAAAGGAAGTTTTATTAAAAGGTTGATAGTCCAGCAGTGTGGTTCTTTGTTCTCTTCTCTCCGTCGCTTTTCCTAACATTCAGCTGGTATTCAAGTAAGCATGTCTAACCAACCGGCTCAGCTCCAGGCCATCACTACTCACATTTATGAATTCACAGCACCGTCACCCGAGAGCACGGCTGTAAAGTAACAAATTACTGCAATTACAATTTCAGTAACTAAATACTTTTCCAGTTACAATATTTTAGAAACTGTAACTTCGTTATGTTTTCGTGTAACTTGAAACTTAGTACAGTTAGTTAAATGTTTCAACGTACTCTATTCTAGCGACCAAAGTCTTAAACACAGAAAAATTATTTACTGGAGTTTTTATTCATTTCATAATTAAATTGAAAATAACAAATATGAGTGGGCCAAGTGGAACAGGCCATTTTTTGTAACCATGAAGTGCACGACGGTGCTGGTGTTTATGAAACAAACATTGCCGATCATTTTCCTGTATTCATATTTCTGCCCACAAATGCTGACCAATCTCGTCGCATAAATATACCTCATTTAGCCCAACGCATTAATTACAAACTTCTGCATCAAACATTATCGGCCATTAACTTTGAGCTCTTACACAACTCTGACGTAAATATAGAGTTTGACAATATCATTACAGTACTCAAAACAGCAATTGCCGATTCATCTAGTAAAATTACAAAACAACTTTATACAGATGCTATCTGTCCCTGGATGACTCGTCGAATTCTAAGCACCATTGAAGAGAAAAACACGTGGCAGCAGAAACTAAAAAACCATAAACGCAACTCATATTACTAGGCACAATACAAAAAACTTCGCAATAATTCTGTGTTACTGATAAGAACACACAAAAAGGAGCTAGCATTACTCGAATCTTATATCTAACAGCCAGGGGGTCCCGAAATGGCGAGGAGGCTCATTAATTTGGTTATTAAAGCAGGCCCAAAAAACAAAAACCACTCCCGATATAATCTCGAATGAAACAGTACAAGACTTCTACACTTTCTTTACTAGCATTGGAGGCTAACTTGCTAGCAACATTATCAGCCAACAACTTAAATTCCCTTTCACTACCTGAATTCCTCCCAAATACTTTTAGTTTTGAAAAAATTATGTCTACAGAAATAATAAACATAGTTAATACTCAGTTAAGGTTTTAAAATTCAATATTGACATACTACCGTAAAATACCTAGAGATGCCCCACCCCCGAAAGATAGCCACCCCTATTTTTGGCTTGATTTGCTATATTTTTTTATTAAACACTGAAAGCTAGCCCACTGTTAGTAATAGTAGTGTTGGGACTATACTCTGTTTCATACTTAGCGTGCAACGCTGTCAAAGCTACTGGCGCGAGCGCGTGGCTTCATCTATGGTTTTGTTTGCGCGAGAACTCGTGCAAATGATCAACGAGATCAAGCCCCACGCTCGCGCCAGTAGCTTTGACAGCGTTGCACGCTAAGTATGAAACAGAGTATAGGGGTGTGCGAATATTGAAATTTTCGAATACGAATCGAATACGAATAAGACGAAAAACGGGCTTCGAATATCGAATATGTGTCTAGTAGTAATATAAAATGGCAAAACAAGAAGTAACAGGCTGGTTTTATTGCCTTTTTAAAATAAATCAATGCAACTGCATTTTACTGGGCTGCAGCAGGCTAAAGATACTTTTAGTAATGCACTCGTTACAAATTATCGTGTATGAGAATTAACTGCTCAACGTGTTCAGAGAGTACCTACTAAGCGCTCCCTACGCTCCGTGACAACATTTTCGCGGGTAAAAAGACCCTTTCACTCGGAAAACCTGCGAAATTTCACTGAAATTCGAAGAAGTTCGACTTATAGACGAATCGCCCGGCTGCTACACGAATATTTCGAATCTTGGGAAAGAAATAATTAAGAAAGTACTTTATTTTATATTTCATAAAATGGTTTCCAATGTTTACACCATATAAAAGCGAAAATATGCGCTTTTACGGAACCAGTGATGCCAATAAACCCAACCAATATTGCACTTTTCCTCCGCCAAGTGGAGTCAACTAGCTTCTTTTAATTTTCGCGCATGCACACAAAGGTCGAACTTCAGTCGAACCTTGGTCGAACATCACGTTGAAGGTTCGAAAAAGTCGAACTTGGTCGAACTCGAACCTGTGCAGGTTCTTGACATCCCTATAGTTTTGAGTGCGCGGGAGTACAGTGGCGGGAGTGGCAGGAGTTGTTATCAATGGCGATGCAATGTTCTACTCGCACCTAGCTTTTTCTTTTTTTTTACTTCTCAAACATTTATATTAGATAACACTTTCGAGATTTATTTTATATTTATATTTCACTCTCGAGGTTTATTTTATTGTATCAATTTATAAAACGCGCAATTACATCACATATTGCTATAAAAGTGCCACACAACAAAAGGCTTGGTGAAAAAAAAAACCGAACTGATCCTGTCTTGCTGCCATCGGACAGATAGATACGGAGCAGACCGATAATGCATCATACGCCTTTCTCAGTGAATAAACATATTCATAGGGGAATGCGTGGCAGGCAGATTATTCGTTACTTGCTCGAATATTCACAGTTTGTGCGAATATTCGCCGTTTTTTCCGAATATTCGGCTTTGGCCGAATATTCGGGAACTTCCGAATATGCAATTTTCGAATCGAATACGTTTCGAATAAGGAAAATATTCGATTCGTATTTGAAATTTTGAATATTCGCACACCCCTAGTTGGGACCAATGATGGAGTCTGCGTAAATGTGGCTAGTTCGCTATGGTGGGATATAAGCGAACATTGCTGACTTGGAAGTACAGTCATCTTTGCTTCGTTGCCCCGTGCCTCCATAACAAGCTTGGAAGGGGCACGACTTAAAAATGGCAATTTTTTTAAACTTTTCTTGATTGTACACTGAAAGTTAGCCCACTCCATATTCTCAGCTGATTTGCTTTTGATGTTAGGTGGGCTCTCAGGATTTTATGGTAAGTATTCCCTTGGAGCATATTTTTAACAATTCATTACAAAGGGCATGTACCTGGAAAATTCATTGAAAATCACGAAAGGGGGTGTGTCCAGTCTACAAATGTGACAATATTAATGAACCAATAAATTATAGACCTATCTCAGTTTTAAGCACAATTAACACACCTTTCAAACGGCTGATTGTACGACGCATTAACACATTTATAGAAAAGTACAATATTATCACACCCCATCAACATGAATTTCGTCCTAACAAATCAACTGCAAGTGCAGTCATCTCTCTTTTCCAAAAAAATTAATGAATCTCTAAAGAGCAATAATATTAAGCGTTGGTGTGTTTCTCGATATTAAAAAGGCATTTACACGGTCGATCATCATATTCTTAATAAGTTACAATATGGTTTCAGAGGTTCTTTTTTTTTGCTTACAAGTTATTTGTCATCTCGCTCACAGTTTGTGTCTCTCTCAGATCATAAATCCACAATAAAACCAATAACCACTGGAATCTCGCAAGGCTCTGTTCTAGCATCCTTTACTTTTTTCACTCTACGTTAAAGACTTGCCACACATGTCCTGGCACTCGGATATAATAATGTACGCCGATGATACTGTTTTAATCTACACAGACACTTCATTACATACCTTGCAGAACACTATCGTATCAACCAAGAACTAGCAGTTCTCCAGGAGTGGTTCATTTCCAACAAATTGAAATGCATTGAATATAACCAAAACTAAGTACATTGTTTTTTGTTCCATTAGAAAAGATGTTAACGCCAGCTGCTTTAATATTTATATTGGGAACTCGCAGCTAGAAGAAGTCAGTTCATTTAATTATCTGGGAGTTACATTAGACTCATCTCCATTGGCATGCGCACATTGAAAATGCTTGTAAAAAATTAACCTATGCTTGTTTTGCCTTATTGAAGGCAGGACAATGTTTTATTACCCCCATATTCAAACTTTGTATATTTTTCTATATTTCATACTCACTTAACATATTGTATTGAGGCCTGGGGATTAACATGATACTTACCTTTTGTCAATAATTAAATTACAAAAGCGAGCTGTTAGGATCTTAACGTACTACTCTTCCTACTCCAACCATCCCGTATACTGTTCGATCAACTCCGCATCCTTTCATTTGAAGAAATTAAACGGTACAAAATTGCTTGTGTAATGAATAATATAATGAAGTCAAACAATCTACTTCCAGCAAGCATTTTAAACCGAGGCACACGACTAACAAGGGCAAACATAACCGGCCAGTTTAATCTGCCAATATCTCATAATGTATGTGGCGAGCAACTAATACAATTCTGTGGCACTAAAATCTGGAATAATTTACCATAGTCAGTCATACTCTCAAACAATTTTAATGCCTCATTAAAAGAGCACATATTTTTTTAAAGAACGCACATATTTTTATCTCGAGTTTCAAACCGACACAATATAGACCGACACGTTGTTTACAAACAAGCCCGCGTTTGCCCACACAAGGTGTGGGCACTGCGCGTGCGCAGAAACGGAATTCGCGTGAAGTGAGGCGTCTGCGCATGCGCAGTGCCGTCGACAGCGCCACCACAGCTGCGTGACGTCAGGGCCGCGTGTTCGTCTATAGATAATCTTTGTTAGCCTTGACTACCTTTGTTTGAACAATTATCATTTTATTAGTTAGTTGTTTGTGTCATAACAGATTATAGCATATAAACCGGTCATTACTTGGTTTCCTTTTTATGGTCTTTTTACAGTGACTGTTTTCATACATTATTCAAAATGGGCTCAAACTAGCCAATGGCTATGGTCCCAGACGGTTTCTTCAATAATCTGTACTGTTACTAATGAAAAATAAAACCAATCTGAATCTGACCTTGAGGGAGACGGGAGGTAACAGGCGATGCTGCACCATTAGTACGAACGAATTGGGAGCAGTTGGCTAGGAATGATTTTATCCAAGTGAGTAAATTAGGATCTATGTTAAGCTTATTAAATGTATTAGTTTCCGCCTAGCAAGGCGCACAGACGCTATGTAATCTTGAACCACAAAAAGAGGTGAACTCTGGAACTTGAAAGCGTTAGAAAGCACAGTCTCCTTTTTCTTTGTAAACCATTTTGCAATAATTGGATGATGCTTTAGCTGATTTTACCTGCCTGAGACGATGTGCTCTTTCGATAACTGAGGTTTAAAGTTAATGCCCAATTTCTCGAGAAACATGTCCAGAACAGCTTTCCTCAATCGCGCCCAAGTTCCCCTTTCTACATCTGGAAAGCCAAGGAAAAAAGGAGATTCAACCTACACGCTCTGCTCTCTGCACCATCACAGCGTGCCCCAAGTTCTGATGCCTTGGAAACCACGGATGTTATCTGGGGATCAGAGCCCACGCAGTTGCTTGCACCAGCTGCTTTGATTGTGGAGAGTTTGTTTTCTAACTGCCTAACTCATGTGGTCAAGGCCTTTAGTGATTCTTCAAACCATTCTGTTTTTCTTTTAAGTCTCTCCTGAAGGAGGTTAGTCTGGCCGGTATATAATGCAAAGGGCGGTGTAACAATTTTCAGACTTTGGCCAATTAACTGCGGAAATTAATCTGTGTCACCCATGGAACGAAAAACAGAAAACCATATTTTCTTGCAAGCGCTAGTTTTTATGTGAAAAAAAATGAAACAAATCGAAGGTCAAAGTGCCTCTCAACTCTCCACGTCGCCTTTCGAGTGACATACTCTGGGGGATCACGTGGTTTCCCCTTTGGTTGTCTCTTCAAAGACCCCAGCCGCTTCCTCTGCGATTATCGAGTTTTAAGGGAATAGCATAGTCGAAGATTGCGGCAAGCGATCGACACAAAAGACAGTTTGCCACGGGGGTGACGGCGAGTGTAGCGGCGGAGGGGGACAGGTTTTGTTCACTTCCGCGTGTCCCCCAGAGTACGTCCCACATCAGTTCCGTTAATCACCACAAGCGGCTGCAGATCGGCAAATATTTTGTTTTCTTCTTGGCGGTTACGCACCGGAATAGCAGTTTTTCGAGACAAGGTGACGCGTTTTTGGTCACTTGTGCTTGGATAAACAATATAACAAATAAATACTGCCAATTCCTTTCAACACTAAAATCGTTGCACTACCCCTTTAAGCAGGGCTTTTTGCGGTTTAATAATAGGGCAAAGATTAGTCTCAATATCCCCGCCAAGAAGTAAAAACATGTAACTAACTAACACTTTCGACATAGCCATTAACACACAAACTGCCACTGTCAAAATCTAGAGCTCATTGACATCCAGGGCTCACCAGCGTAGTTAGCCCTGGCTGCTGGCATGCAAGGCATCTGGCACCATGGCAAACTCGGCTGGCGTGAATGCATGGGTTACAGGTGCGGTCCTCTCGTCCGGTGAACAGGGTCAGCTCTGGTTGTCGCCCCAACCGGCAGCCACCGTCAGAAAAGTCGAGTGTCGTGCTTTTGCCTGCAATCAAATCTCGGCCCAAGATCACGGGCACCACAATTTCACAGTGCTGATTCTGTTCCTGTTGAGCTGCATTTGCGGCATCCCGGTTCCTCCAGGTGAGGATGCTGTGAGAGAGGGTAAATATTGGCTTACCTCTTTCGCTTTCGGGAGTTTAAAGCAAAGTCTCCTGTAAGAGAGATAATGGCACCACCACCCAAAAGCATGACATGGGGACACCGAGTAAAGAAATTGTCACAGAAGGTTCAATGATCTTACTATTTAGCTGGATTCGGCGTATACCGATGGGATCACTGTCACTGCCTCACTGCTCCCAGGGACGATAACGGCCATAGGTCACTGGCTGTTTGGGTTCAGCGTCTCTGCTGGTTTCTTTGGCCATTCGTTGCCACGGCATTCTGCCTTTGCTTGTTTGTAGGTTCTGCCAGTCATCGCTTTTGATGATGGTCAGGCTGCTCACACTCCTGGCAGTGGTCCGACGACAGGTGCCTGCCTAAGTTCTCCCATACGAAAGTTTCCTTTGGACCGCCTCGCATCTGAAGTTGCTCTCTGCGGTGAGTGCAGATAACAAAGAAGCCATCAGGTCGACGAGAGCACTACCAGACAACGATGCAAGGCAGCGCACGACACTTGAGCAATGAAAGGGAAGTCGGCGGCCGAATTCACTGAACCGCGTGTGCTAAAAGCGCGAGCTAGTGCAATTGCTTTGGATCACGTGGTTTGAGCGCTCCTGCAGCGGGTGCTCCAGACATGGCAGTGAAGGCTACTCGCTCACCGCTTGCACGGCCTTCGCAGCTATTCTATGCAAGGGTGATAATCCGTCCTATTACACACAGGTACAGCTCCAGAAAAATGCGTACAAAAAATTACTGTGGGTAGGCTCTGTCGCCTCCGGTACACGTAATCTTCAGTTGCAACAGGAGTGACGTTAAAGCAAGGGTGCAAGCGAGCTGGTTGGATATAGACATTTTAACCCTGGAGAGTGGGGACAAGGAGGACAACACGACACAGATCTTCAAACCAACTCCGAGCTATATAATTCTTTTCTTGCATCACGCACAGCTCTAAAATCATGACCATTAGTCCTAAACATATGTAATATATGTAATATATGTAATATGCTTATGATGTGAATAAAATTTCTTATTATTATTAACGAACTGTCAACAATGGTACTTAACCGTTTCACAGATTGGTCTATAAAGGCTGACCTTTCATCGTCGGAGATTTTGTGTACTACCTCGTGAATATTTGCTACCATGTCTATTCTTGAGGGTTTTACGTTTAAACAAAACTTGGGACCTTTTTCTAATACATGGGAACCCGAGGCAGACAAGGGTACATTGCAAGGATTACAAATCCGACTCCTTTCCAAATCCGTTGCGCTACGAAAGGTTCCAATGAGGCTGTTCGTTGATGATGTAGAACGAACGTCTGAAGGTTCGTACTACATTTTATATGTTGTTTGCAAGTGCGCACGCGTTGCATTTTCGTCGGAGCGAGGAAGAAAGCGGGCGAGGAGGTGAAGGCGTTTGCAGACAAACAACGCTTGCGAGTTTCGACAACTTTCGACTTCGAGTCTCAACCACTGATCACAGTGATCAGTGGTCTCGATCCATAAATCACGCTTCAATCGCAATCGAGCAGTTGGAAAGACTCTTGAGAGCAGGGAGGCAATTAATAAGTTGAAATTTGAACAAAGGTTGACCGAAATGGATGATACGCGGTGGGCACGGAAGGTATTCAAGTATTTAAGTTTAAACACAAAATGGACAAACCGAACCCGAAAGCTTGCATTTAAATACCTATTACACACTGGTGATGAGGCTGAACAGACTACTTCAGTGAAAAAGGGGGTGAAGGAGGCAGAGAGGAAAATGTGGGAGGGAAGAATGCAGGAGAAATCAGCTTTAACAGCTAGTGTACAGGTTACGAAAGCAAGACATAAGAAAAGAAAAACTGTTTGACAATTCACTGGGAAGTGCTTTGCTGTTCGAGGCAAGAACGGGAGTTTGAGGACGAGGACGTATAGGGCTAAATTTCAGGAGACAGACACATATATGTTGTAATATATTTTATTGCACAGTGCCATCCAGTGTGCAGGTATTCAGGGAAAGGCATGCGCCCACACACGTTTTGTGCCCCTGACACCGACCGGGCGGGCCGCCTGCTATAATGATAGCGAGACACTAGAACACTTGGTTTTGAAGTGCACGGGGCTTCGCCCTGCCCTCCCTGAAAGGGGCCCTGCAAGCACTTTTTTACTGGTTTTTAATTTGCACCGAACCTGAGCGCACTGAACTAACTTAACGAAACTTTTCTTTTCTTGAAGTTTGTTTTATTTTAAGTTATAGGCAAATTAAAATTACAAAAATGGCCGTGAACTAGAGGAGGGGTAGTGAGCTCGGCGAGCGCTCACGGCTGCCGCACTCCGTGTCGACGGCGCGAGAGGGCGCCACTAAAGCATGTTCTGGATAGGCTGTATACAGCGGGCAGCCAGAGCGGCTTTCATTGCATTTGTTGCTTTCATTGCATTTGCTCATTGGCCACAAACGACAGCAAACACGGGGTAAAAATCAGTTCAGAATGGGAGCCACTTCGCGCTGCCGTACCGCGGAACGGCCAAAACGCAAGACAAAGCTGCTCGCTGAAGACCTTTGGAACGCTCGGAGCCGGTCGGATCCTCCAGTCCGTAAACGACCGCAGTGCCACCGCGTACATCCGGGACCTTCCGTGTTGGCGCCTGATCCCACTACTCCTTTCTAGTATGCGTCGCCTTTTCCACCGCTTGGTGGCGGGTATGTCGACGGCTCATTTCTTGTTTCCGTACTTTATAAACTGCATTTGTTTCTTTTCCGATCTAAAATACTGAACAAAAACTACTTTTATATATAATTGAAACGGTTCGTGCCACTTATATTTTGTATTTCGACCAAAAAGAAGCTTTTAGCGGCTCTGACCAGTCGTAAGCCCAGGACCAAAGACGTCGCATATCGCGCGCTTTCGGTACCGCGGGTCGCCCCCGTCGAGGAGGTTTCAGCGTCGTCCGGTTAAAATATGATGCATGATGCACGGATATTTAGTCAGTGTTGCCAGATTGGGCTATATATAGCCAAATTGGGCTACATTTTTTTCTAGTTGGCGTCAAAATTTCGCGGTTGGCTATGTGGCTACTTGGGCTATTTCTAAGAATGTTGCGAACTTTTGTCGAACCTCAGGTTCGACGCCGAACTTTGAGGTTCGGCTAGTTGATTTTCAAACTTTTAATCAGTTTTGAAGAAAAAAAGTTTTTCTCTTTTGGCTAGTCGAGAGGAGAGAGAGGAAGGAGAAAGGCTTCAAACTTCTACAAACTTCGGGGTTTTCACAATGCGCAGTGAAGCAATGCTTGCAGAATTCAAAAGGCCTCCCTACAGCGGGGTGGAGCAAACCAAACAGATTGCACTATTACCACACGCCCTGTAGCGCGCCTTCAACCCCAAATACGCAACCCGGACGCAAATGGCTCTGCCCGGACGTAGACTGAACCCAAGTTTGTAAAAATGAGAAGTCCGCAGTTTTACCGCCAAACACTTGACTACCTTCCAGTCGTTGCCTACCCCAAGAAAGGACAACACAATCAGAAATAGCGTGAACATGAATGGGTGACACTAATATTCTTCACAAAGAAAAAGAGACGGGTGGGATATTGGTAAGGACCTCAGATATTTTGGTTCTGGTTCTGGTTCTGAAAACCTACGAAGAAAGGGCCAGTTAAACTTGAGGAAGAAAACGAGAAGGGACGGACAAAACACAAACTTCCAACTAGCAACAACATTTATTGACCCGAAGTTTGCATATATAGGTGAAGGAGGAGGAGGGTTTAGGACACCACACTGGAAAGGGGGGAAAGGCGATGGGAGAGGGTGTGGAGGCAAGAGAGTGAAGGACGTTCCCGTGAGGTGACATCTAATCGCTTGGAGCCGCGGAAACGAGGGACGTCAGCTCTGGCCTAAGGAAGTTATCTCCCTCCTGGATAAGCCTATGGAAGGGGACCCGAAGTTGTTTTGACTGTGGTGCATGGCGAAGGCCTCCATGATCTCTCGTCCGTATCTTGAGGCGTGACCTCCAATCCTGGAGGTGGAAGGAAGGTCGGCCGAACAGGGTTCGCTGCACTCAGAGGTGTGTTTGGCAATCGGGTGGTAACTAATCTCCGACGTGTCGGAGGCTGCTTTCTTGATCTCGTTTGCATGTTCTCTCACCCGATCGTTTAGGCAACGGCCCGTCTGTCCGATGTATTTAGCACCACAGGACATGGGAATCGAATACACGCACTCTTTGCCGCAGGTTACATAATTGGTCGGGTGCTTTTTCTGACAAGGGGGCGCCGGTCCGGGGCTGTTGACTTTTTTGCAAATAGATGCCAATTTAAACTTACACGAGAAAACCACGTTGGTGTTGAAGCCCTGCGCTATTGATTTCAGTCGATGCGAAATGTTATGAATGTAGGGGATGCATGCGAAGCGGGACTTTGGAGGTGGCTTTTTGGTTTGAGGCCCTGCGACAAGTCTTTTGATAGTATGCTCGATCAAGTCCTTTGGGTAACCTGCCTTGAGAAGGCGGCCTGGCCTATCTGATTGGACAGACTAGTTTCGGAAAGGTGATGACACGACTTGGATTTGGCAGCAGCAATAAGGTTTCGGACAATACCAGTTTTTACGTTTTTTGAGTGCGAGCTGCTGAACGGCAGAACAGGCTTCGCAGACCTCTGCTGATTGGACCAACAGATCCCTACACCGGTGGGGACCAATCTCAGATCAAGGAACTGTAATCCCTCAGATGAGGGTGTCTCTTTTGTGAATGTGAGCCCGAAGGAGTTCTTCTGGAAAACGCTTTCAATCGCTGCGGTATCCGAATTAGTGGAATGAAGGATGAGATAATCATCTACGTAGCGATAAACCCTGGCTTCGGGAAATTCCTGCTCAAGGTTTGATTGAACCTTGGTGTCAACGTGAAACATGAAGATTTCGCTTAGGATGGGCGCCAAGCACGACCCTATGCACACACCGGATTTCTGAAGAAACACTTTGCCCTCGTGTTCGACTAGGGTGGACTGAAGATACAGGCGAATCAACTCAAGAAAAGCTGAGAGTGAGATGCCACAGGAATTTTGAAAATCTATAACGCCTCTTAAGTGCACAGCTTCAGACACGAACCCCAGAAGGGTTTTCACATTGAGACTATAATACAAATCTACTACATCAAGAGAGAACACTCCAACAGTTCCCGTACCGGCATGCAAATTATCTAAGGTTGGGAGAAGGTCCCCGGAATTCTTTAGTCGGAAAGGTTGAGGAAGGTCCAAGGTTTCGAGATGTTTTTGTAAGAACATCGCCAAGGGCTTCTGCCAGCACCCTGTTTCCGAAATAATGCTACGGAAAGGCACTCCAGGCTTATGTGTCTTGGCAGAAAAGAAAATGGATAAGTACTGCTTAGCAGGAGCAAGAATGACACTTTTTAGAGAAGGGAGGTTGGAGGAGTCGCAGAGCGCCTTCACCTTAGACCTGAGGGAACCGGACGGCCTCGACTTGAGAGGAAGAAAGTTCTTTTTCAGAGCTTCGTCGGTCTTCTCCTGCATTTGTTTTTTTTTTTTGAGGATGACGAGCCTGCCCGTCTTGTCCGCTTGAAGAACTCTCAGCTCAGCGGACTGAAGTTCCTTGATAGCTGGGGTGGCAGCATTCTTGGTTTTCCTTGTCCCACCATGCCATGGAAGCACACAGCTCTTGACCCTGCCGCTACGAAGTCCTGACGGGTGTCCTCCGGTATCCTGGCGGCGATCTCGTACACCGCGGCCAGCTGGTCGACTCTTGTGTTGGCGACCGCAGGAGTAAACTTCGGCCCGTGGGCTAGAAGGCTTTCTGTAGACGGGGATAACTGCACTCCGGACAAGTTGAGGGGGGGTTCTGGTTTGACTCTGGGTGTCACCTCGATGGATTTTTTCTGATGACGAAGAAAATGATCCAATGAGTCTGACAGAAGGGTGCGGGCTGACTCTTGTAGAAACTTGAAGGACTGTTGCTGATTATCGCTACGTAGATGATTATCTCATCCTTCATTCCACTAATTCGGATACCGCAGCGATTGAAAGCGTTTTCCAGAAGAACTCCTTCGGGCTCACGTTCACAAAAGAGACACCCTCATCTGAGGGATTACAGTTCCTTGATCTGAGATTGGTCCCCACCGGTGTAGGGATCTGTTGGTCCAATCAGCAGAGGTCAGCAGCTCGCACTCAAAAAACGTAAAAACTGGTATTGTCCGAAACCTTATTGCTGCTGCCAAATCCAAGTCGTGTCATCACCTTTCCGAAACTAGTCTGTCCAATCAGATAGGCCGCCTTCTCAAGGCAGGTTACCCAAAGGACTTGATCGAGCATACTATCAAAAGACTTGTCGCAGGGCCTCAAACCAAAAAGCCACCTCCAAAGTCCCGCTTCGCATACAACTAACTAGCACAGCTGGGGACAGGCGGGGCAGAGGAAAATTGGGACTCCCTCCCGCGTGGCTCCGGCCCGAAGTAAACCCTGTCTCCCAGTGGGTCCGGTGCTGGGGTAACGCCGACCAAGTTGACCAGAGGAAAATTGGCGACTCCCTCGCCGGGAGGAAGAGGCAGGGGGGGGGGGGGGGGGGGGGGGTGATGTTTTTAGTTTTTTTTGCACGATCTCCCAAAGGTTATTTATCCCACACTTTTTAGACTTAGGCTAGGTGGCGCAAGCTACCGCCCGTTACAAAGGGTATAGTATTTATTAACATTTATCCATCCATCCTAACTCAAGCTCGCTCTGGGAAAGCTAAAGGCAAATGCAAATCCAATCCAATCCAATCCAAACATCTTCCGAATCCGCGATTCCGCGTGCACGTGTGTGCTGTCGCTGTGTTGGTGTGCGTCGTGGGTGCTGCTTGGACTCGTTTACGGTCATGTCGGGAAAATTTCGAAAGCCGTTGGCTGTGAAAGCGAAAACGCGACGGATTGGGAAAGGACAGAGTAGTTCTTCCAACCCGAGTCAACGAAAATTCCGTCTAGCAGCTAAAAGCAAGTCTCAAGGATTTGTCACCGGTGTCGCCAGTCCCAAAGGTCGGTATGGGTAACGTCTGCTCTATATTTGGTCACGTTTGGTATGCTATCTTCCCTATGTCTTGTTTCTCGTTACACATGCTTTTGCGTTTTGCATTGGCGTCCAACGTTGCGTTCAAACTTCAGCGCCGTATTGTGGTACTGTAATGACTAGAGGCCGATGTTTGGGCACTAAAAAAGCCACTTTTAGGCGCCTATAAAATGCACAAAAACATCGTAATAGACATTTATAGGCACAATGAGTTTTACTCACAGGGTGCTTTTGAAAGCATTTAGGGCCTCTGCCATTCAAAGAAATACAGAATAGAGGGGTACAATAGGAATTACAATTTAATTTGTCCAGCATTCGAAAAAAATAATCGACTTCAAGTCCACACCGGTACTAAGCTGACCCATGCTGTACATAGTCCAACTAGAAACAATGGGAAAAATTATGAAATCAATATCAAACAAGCACCATCTCAAGATTCTTTGGTTCAAACTGCTGCCTCTTGTCGCTTAGAACCAGTTTGTATGCTGAAAAGGAGTGTTCCATGTCAACTGATGTGAGTGTGGCGTACTTGTAGTTAGGAATATTCAATGCTTCCACACCCTCTGGTACCCTGAAGTGTTCCCCGGTGAGAACCTTCGAGACTTCTTCGAGTACAGAAAACACGCTATTTTTGTTCAAACAGACTGAAGCTTTGAACAAACTTGTACAGCAGCGGGGCCTGCAGGGACTGCGTCGACTAGTTCTTGAACCTTTGAAATGAGCCCGATGTTCCGAGCCAGAGTTTCGCCAGCACTTTCGAGGACTTGATTGTTTCTGCCAGGAGCGTATAATTGGAGCACAAATATGCCACGTCACCTTCGAGAGTGTCCTTGCGCAGGACATCTTGAGCCTTTTGACTGAGACACTATCATCTGCTGGAAAGCCCGTTAATGCCCATCTTTGCACCAGCGAAGTTAGTACTGTAATACTCTACAGCTTTAAGCCACGTTCCCCATCACGTCACGATGGGTTCTGGTGGAAGAGGCACCCCTGGTAGCTGTTTTGTAAATGCACAAACACAAGACGGTGACTTAAGGAACACAGCCTTCACAGCAGCAATGAGATTGTTCACATGCTTGAAGTGCTTTCTTAGCTCTTCGCAAATGCGGTGAATGCCGTGGGCGAAGCAGGTGACATGCAACATCCGCGGGTAGAAAGCCTTCAGGAGGAGGGCACTTTTGCTGCATATAAGCCGCCGCGTTCGTGTAAACTAGTAACACCCTGCTGTCTTCCACTCCAGTAGGGTATAGCAGCTCCAAGGACGTGTTGACAAAGTATGCCACAGTTTCCCCATTTGTTGTCTCTAGCGTCTTGGAGCACACAAGAAAAGGCGTTCTCTTGTCTGCTACAAGCTTCCCAATTACGAGGTATGCAACAAAGCGTCCAGTCGCATCTGTCGTTTCGTCTACGGAGATACAAATGCACGAGTCCCCAAGTTCATCTGTGATTTTCTTCAGTGTTTCCTCGTACATGGCCGCAGGTAGTTCTTGCGCAGAGTCGACTCTGATGGTACGGTATGACTATAGTATTTGTGTAAGAAGTTTTTGAAAACTGGGTTTTCTACTTTCGCCCAAGAAATATTTGCGGCGACTAAGGCTTCACACAAGTCTGCGTAGAATGCATTCTTCTTGCCATCTGTGAGGTCTTCTCACAAAAATTACTGTCCAGACGTTGAGGGCACATTGCATTTTGTATTGGCTTGATGTCCTGCTGTTTTTTTTTCGTGTTGTGCGAGGTGGCACTTCTTCTCGCATGAAATCTGTGAAAAAAACATTACGATATGCTGAAACGCGTAGTGCGCCGTCCTGAGCGTGAATGGCTTTAAGGGAACAGGGTAGGCCCTATTCCTCCCATGTGTTTCAGCCTATGTATGTGACCCTTTTTCTCGGGATCTGCTAGGGTTAGAGGATTCATATTGGTATCATTGTATTTAGCTTTCTGTGTTCTCTTTACTGAACTAGAATTATTGTTATATATATTTTAGTTCTTTTTTGCTTTTGTTTTTACTGGACCCTCCTAATTTTAATGCCAAAATGGACAATAAACAGCTTGTCAAACAAATTTGCCTAGATTAATTTCCATAATTCTAGTTCAGTAGACTCCCCCATGTGTTGTCTTGTTAGTGGAAAAAAATAATACTTCTAGTTTTTATGGTTTCAGAGAAAAAGGGTCAAACGTCACAAAAAAGTGATGTTTTGAGATAATTGACTTTGAAGTGAAAAAAGGCGCTTTATAATAAACTTGCACTCTAGAAATGCAAGGTGATGTATCAGTTCGGTAGCCAAAAGCCAGGTTGTCACCTCCATAGTCAATATTTAGTTTCTTTGTTTGCTGTCTTTCTTTGTGGGCCTCTTTTGTGACGAGCTGTGTAGCCCTGTCTGCAAGGTAAAGTCGTCGCCGGTCAACGTCCCGCAACCACTGCATCGTGAATCATCCTGGTGAAACACCAAGTAGAGGCCCGAAGTTGTCCGTTTTGACGTCTCTCTAATCGGTGTGTCCAACAGCACTTTTCACAGTTCAGAAAGTAGGTGCAGGCGACGCCAGCTCTTAGTGCTGCTTTTTCAACCAGCTGCAAGTCCCCACCGCACACTTTACACACCCAGCTTTCGGCGACGCTACAGGACAGAAGGTCGATGTCAATCAGTTTATAGTCGCAGTCACTAACACTTGCCTTGAGCTCTTCAAAGCGTGCTGCCGAGTGCGACAGCTTCGAAGAAGACGCACTCGTGGTAGCCGTTGCGGGGACTCGGCGGCATGAGAAATTGACCTATGCCGACCACCCTGGAAGCGACGCTTTTGAAATACCTTCTTCGTCTTCGTCATTTGATTAACATTCCAAATCTAGTGTTAAAGTAAACAATAAATTACCTTGCCCGTGGAAGCATGCCGAAGCAGAAGCAAAAGTATGTGTGTCGCGACTGATACCGGCAGTGTCTGAGGATTTATGGGGCTAAAAAAGTAAAAGCTAGACAGCTTTTTGCTGTTGCTGGACGAGCAATAAACATTCCGCTAAACCTAGAGAAAACCTGCGGTTTTTTTACTGTTTTGTTTTATAACATAGGAGAGATACAGATCATGCATAGGTGTAAAAGGGGACGTGGTCGGTCACCACCTAGGTTTCGGAAAAGGTCCTTTTTCCTGTAGATCAGGGGTCTCAAACACGCGGCCCGCGGGCCGCATGCGGCCCGCGACTCGCCGGGACGTGGCCCGCCGGCAACCGGCTACGAGTCTCGGTTTCCATGCCTCGAGCACTAGAATTGGCATGCGCCATAGTGATCTCATCTCGTCGATTACTTTTCGATCGAAAAGTAGCTCTGCTCTTTTAACGTATTTTAATAATTTAGACTTATCTGTGTTCATTTGCTCTTTGTTTCGCTTTATTTCTTGCTTCCCAGCTTTTTGTAATGTACAACAATTCGGCTTCTAGGCTGCAAGCGCAAGCTGTTCATTGAAGGATAAATCTCGGCTGCGCAAACTTTCGATCAGCAGGAAGAACTGCCAAAGATAAAACTTTGACCTCGGGATTCTTGCCTTAAAAAGAAAATGTCACAATTAAAAGACAAGTGTGTGTTCAGAGTGTTGTAATAAAAATCCCCAGGAAATCAATAACTGCCAAAATTGTTTTTAGAGTAATGTTGAGCTTGATTAATTCCTGAGTAAATTGAGAGACGGGAACGACAGGGTACTTTCTCTCCTGTTCTATTAAAATGGCAGAACGTTGGCGGGGGTGTCATTTTAATTTCTTTATCATATCAGGTCACGGTCGAAAGTAGTCATATAAACAAATAAAATCTAAGGATGTGACTGGCAAAACTATGAGTTTACAGGAAGCATAGAGCACGAGGTCCCTTTTCTTTAAAATCTTTCAACCCCCCCCCCCCCCCCCCCCCCCCGTCTTATGTTGGCCCTCGACCCTCCCGGTGTGGGCTATCTGGCCCCCAAACCCAAATGAGTTTGAGACCACTGCTGTAGATAAATCGCGCACGCTCAAATGACATAGTCAGCATTGTTCAGGAAAGACTGGGAAATCCAAATCCCTAAAAAACAAGAATCAATTTTTTTCAAAATGTTGCCCTACCCTGTTCCCTTAAGCAATATCTTCCTAATACCTCTAAATACACAGACACCAAAATTATATAAGTGTTTTACAATGGTGAAAAAGCCTACTCATTGTGCAAGCTTGTTCAGGTTTTATTTTAGCATCTAAGCACAGCTGCCATACGCTCTGCTGCCAAAGCTCACTCTTGCGAGGCTGTCTGCCGCTTAGGTAACAGGGCGCAGGGCTGTTGGATGAACTACGACTCATGCCCAAATTGGGTGTGTGCTGTTTATGGGAGGCATTGTGAGATACTGCACGCTATTCCTCTCTCTACAGTTGGTTTGCCGATTATGCCGCGCAACATAAGGGGCATTTCAGTTGCCTCGCCCCCAGCGTGAGATTCAACTGCACAGGGCGTGAGTTTCAACTGCAGAGGCTTGTGAACTTTGCGCAGGAAATTCTTCACCAACCCATAGACTACTAAACTTTTTATTAAATAAATAAATCAACATCATATCTTTACTAAAGATGCGGGTGTTTTTCTTGGTTCATATTATGTGAGAGAATGACGTTTTAGCGATTAGAAAATATTTGAGCGGACAAACGTTTTTGTGAATGCCATTTTAGCGAATAGGATTTTTTCGGCGGTGACGAGCTAGGCTTTTTAACTGGCGCGGCTACCCCTCGCTGTCGTTCAGGGGAAACGAAGCTGCCATTCGCTACAGCGTAATTCTATGAAATGTCGTGGTTTCGTTTTCATTCTTTAAATTCTCGTTCAATCAAATTTTGGTTTTTCTCCTAAACAAGATACCTAAGGGTGTCTTCTTACGTGCTTTCCTCACGGTTGACAGAAGCCCATATCCCCGTTGGTCGAGTAGCAAAGGGAATGTTGGATCCATTGCCGAATCAGTACGCTCTTTGGGACCTTCTTTTTTGGCATTGTTGAGAAGCTTCAGGCAGCGAAAGCAAAGAGCAGCAAACCACAGACCACCAGACACAATAACGTTAGAGACCGACGCGCACGCGAAAGGAGCGAACCACGGCTTCCTATTTCCTTTACCTCACATGTAGGCTGGCACGCACGCACACGCACACAGACACGCGCGCTTGCTCACTAGAGAAAAAAAAAAAAAAAAGCTTTTCGGAGGGCATTATGCTTCCGTTTCCCGATCTTACAATCAACCGCAGCGAATGGGACGAGCTATCCCAGTTAATTCAGTACTACGAGAATGTCAGTGGAGCTTCCAGTTGGGCGGAGCGACACGCGGAGACTCTAGGTCACATCTTAGTGGATGCTGAGAGCGTCCCAGCCAGTCCAGCGCTCTCCCAGCGCTCGACTGGCTGGGACGCTCCCAGCATCCACTAAGGTCCATTTAGGCTGAAACGGACTACCGCATCATCCAGATCCAGACTTCGAGTCCCCAGGCAGCTCCCGGTCTCCACACTGTCCAGACATGTTAAGACAAAAACCCGCTTCTCTCGGTCGAGGCCAGAGGGGGAGAAAGCATAGGCGCAGCAAGAAATAGAAAGAAGGACGATGCATGGGGAAGGGCGAAATGGCCTTCTACTAGAAGGAAGGCGCCGTTTGCGCCTTGCCTTACAGGCGTGAAGAAAAAAACAATGATGTTTGTGGTGGATCTCGGAACAGAGATTGGAGCAGCCTGTTCATATGCATCGCAGCAGGATGAAAAATAGTTCGCTTGAAATTGAAACTAAACAGAAGTCATATTGGGGTAGTGAAGCAAAAAAAGTAAAAAAATAGGCATTTATAGGCGGGAAACAATAATTTAGGCTCAAACGCCAAAATAGGCATTTATAGGCACTATAAAACCACTCTTAAAACCCTTCTTTACTCATGATTCGTGCATATATATAGACAAGGCACGATAGGAACCAAAGGAACAAAATAGGCATTTGCCTATTTTGCCTATTTTATAGTAATGACACATCAACGCCGCATCATATATTGTGTACCTTAAAACTACCATAACATGGAAAAAAACAAGTAAATTATTAGGGTATTTGTATTGTTTCTTGCCTCATTATTCCGTCTGTCATGGACACGTTGATTCAAGTTGCTCCGAGTTTCCGTTGATGTGAACTTGTAAAATTAAAAGCGCTAACAAGGACAAAAGGAAGGCGAACAGGACGAGCACTTACTCTCAACTAAGCATTTGAACAACCGCCTTCCTTTTTTGTCCTTGTCTATTGTTAGCACTTTTATTTTACAAGTCATGAACCTACTCGTGTGCTTCGCCATTTCAATTCTTTTGAACATTTATGTATTTATTACATCGTGCAGGTCTTTTAAATAGGCCCCTGCAGGTGTGGGGTACAAAACGGCAGAAACAAGACTATCAGGGAAATAAAAATACACATTTAATCCGCTACTACACACTGGAATAAACAGGCGCATTAAAAAAGAAATGGACGAAGAAAAATGCAATTACATTGTATCCATCAACAACCATCAGTTCGTCAATTACAATGCATCGTCTCGATCACAAAAGGCATTAAAACTAAATCAAACAAGAAAGAAAATGGCATTTAGAATGTCTGGTCGTCTAGAGCTTTATTAAGATCACTGGCGAGAAAAAATATGAGGAAGACATGGAAAGAAAAAACTCTTGAAAATGTTTGTTTTAGCGAACATTGGCATTATGTGCTGAGAAACTGAGGGAGAGGAGGAAATGAGAGCATACGGGGACGTTGGAACGCCGAGCTCTAGTTGGAATGATTAGTGGGTAGACCTAAAGCTGGCTGCCTTTGTGTCCACTGCACTCATTGAACGCATTCGAATGCGAAAGCCAAACACAAGACGCTGGCATTCCGTGTTCGATGAGTCTACCCACTAATCGTTTCAACCAGTGTTCTGCGTTCTGATGTCCCCGTGCGCTCTCGTCTCATCTCCCCCAGTTTCTCGGTGCATAGATTCCATGACTCCAGCGACCTATAGGGGACGTTACTATCGTGCAAATATGGCGGTCAAAAACAGGTCGTACCGTGCCCCGTGCCAGCTCAACGCACAACGCTGGGGCATCAGCAAGCGAGCATTGGACTCGAAATGGTTTGCCCCGCTTTTCATCCTCTACGTTTCGAACCTGCGGCTATGTGTTGGCGTAGGCGAGCTTCCAGAGGCTTGACTTTCTTCAAGGAAGCGATGGAGGGACAGCCTACTGTCCTTCAACTTTGCTGATGGACGTCGATAAATGTGGAATGTCTGGTTTTCGCGGTTGCGTACGTCGCGTGCAGAGCAACCTGGGAACAAGCTGATTCTACAGTTACGACAGCCACGGGGACAACTGTTTTGTAGCGCAAACCACCGACAGCATGTAATCACAGAAGCCACAAAAGACAAGCAGAAATCACGAAATGACCTGTTCCGGCCAGTCCAGTGGTTTCCCCCTAGGTGCCATCCGTTTTAGCTGGAGTCGCGAATACTGATATTGATGACTAGCTTCTCTGGAAGATGATGGGACCAAATATAAACTTAAACCGATACACAGCCTGCTATGATAAACTAAAGACAAAATTTTTAATCTAGCAACCTTTCTGCACTACCAATTTCATATTGTTCGCTGTCATTATTGAAGACAGAGAATCTAGCCCCTTATGCTTTCCATAAATACAATGAAAAACTCTCCTTTGTACCATCTCAAAGTTTCATAGTATATTCCAACTTTGATCTAAGTAGTTGTATGCTTGAAGCTTACTGGGAATCTGAGCACTTTCAATTTCCTGATGTAGCAAACCTAATTTACGAAGGCGGATGAACAGACATTCTCAATGTGCTAGGACCAGCGAAGATAACTTGGTATAGATACACCCAAATATTTATATTCATTCACCTCAGATACTGTAACATTATTTTTTCGCTGTAATTGAACTTGAAGGCTTCAATTTTATTATGTGCAAATGAATGGTCTTTGCGGAATTAAGCTGCATTTTTCACATACTGTTCCAATTGTCGATACCGGCAAGACAAGAATTAAGTAATATTTGATCAGCAACAGAAGAGATCCATTTAAACATTACAATCATCCGCAAATAAACAAATGTTCACATCTGAGCAATCTGCCGAGACAGTATTATTTATGTAAGCTAAAAATAACAAGGGACCCAGTTCACTGCCCTGGGGGGGGGCACCAGAAGAACCACCGAGGGAACCGGATGCATTACCACCAACATTGACAAACTGGCTACGATCATACAAACGACACTATCCAGCTAACCATCTCAGATGAAAACCCAAGACGCTCTAGTTTAAAAAGTTTGCAATGAGGAAGTCTGTCAGAAGTCTTACTAAAGTTGAGAAAAATACTTGTACAGATTGATCCAAGTTTGCTGCAAGGTCATGAATTAGTGTGAGAAGTTGTGTAGTGGTAGAGAAACCCTTCCAGTACTTGTGCTGTAAAGGCGTTAATTAATTCCTCTCTTCCAAGAAATTTAAAATATAATTACTGACAATATGCTTCATAACCTTACACAATACTCGTGATAGAAATAGGACGGTAATTGCTAACAACGGGATGGGGGGTTTGCCAGTCATTTGGGAATACACAAGAACAAAGCAAAACATGAAAGATGACAGTCAGAAAGCAGGCAATAGATTCGGTGTATTTTCAAAGGAATGCATTTGGAATCTTAACAGGCCTACCAGCTCAACTTTGTTTTCAAGTTCAGCAGCAGTGCAAACAAACCACGAAAAGAAATAAATCCGCATTCATAGGAGCTACTGAAGTAGCAGCAGGGATGCAGAAATCAGTGTTTGAGAATACAGATAGAAAATACAAGCTGAACGGCTCAGCAATTTGTTCTTACATCGCTGATAATGACTTTGTTAACCTTTATCTGGTCGACTGGTTTCGTAATGCTTTTAAAAGTTAAGAAGGGTGCACAAAAAATACTCGTTTTGAGCATTGACTTGCAATGCTGGTTCAGCTTGTTAACCTTGTACATTTGCAGGTTTTAAATTGTTCTTTAATCACTTTATTCTACGAGTAAATTTAATTATTTCTCTGTCTATCCAGGGTTTTCTTCGTCCTATACTTCTATGCCAACTCAGTACCAAGTTTTCCAAGCAAAATATACATATAGAACTAAACTTCTCTGTAGTAAAGGCACATCGCCTTCAACAAAATCACTGAAGCAAATGTTGAGATAATCCACACTCATCATTGGACCTTAAAAAGTCTCTCACAGTTAAGGCAAACCTTTTTCTTTTGTGAATAACGGTTTAGATAGCAATAGAAAGACACTACTAGTAAATGATCAGACTTACTCTCCTCAACACTTGCGGAAAAATCGGCAAAAGCTCTACTAACAAAAATATGGTTGAGAATTGAGCGACTTCAACCATGTTCGCACATAAAATCTTGGACAACATGAAGATCATGTGCGAGCGTCATGTTAAAAATAATATCGTCAATAGAAGGTCTGGATAATCTAACCATTCGACACGGGGGAGATTAAAATCACCAAACAAAATATTGTGTTCACTTTTGTATTTTAACAGTTCGTCGTATAGCCCAAGGGTGGCCAGGCTGACCCTGCCTAAGAGCCACAAATGAAACCACAAAACTTCCAGGGGCTGCCCGGGGGGGGGGGGGCAAACTTTTGTCCAGAGCGACATACGAAACTCAAACTACTTTCAATCTCTATCCGAGTCAAAAGTAACAAACCGCAACCTCTCTTTCGATTTAAAAGTCGTTTAATTTCTCTTTTTGGTGAAGTGATTGGGAGATAGGCGGCGGAGGGGAGAGGGGGGGGGGATCCGCGAGCTGCATTTTAATACGCGAAGAGCCGCAGCTTGGCCACTTCTGGTATAGCCGATTTAAGTAGTCTGGACTAGCAAGGCAGTGGCCTATATGCCGCACATCGTTGCGAGGGGAGGCTCGGTTATCGAGAAAAGTACAGGGAGAATTTCGACCTTGGTCGTTAAGGGTGACGGCACCACCCAATTGTAACTTCGACAGATGACGCCTTTACATGTGACAGTGGTAAGACGAGACAATCGTTGCTCACCTCATTTACCGTGCAGCAGATCGATACGGCGAGACTTAGCAAGGACGCCACCTTTCACAGATAAGTAAATACTGCTTTGAAGGCGTCATTCTAGGATATCCTTTATTTATTAAAGCCAGCAGAGAAGGAGACTGTGTCCGGTGAGGCAGCACGGCAGTGACGACACTCTCTTATCTCGCCCAGTGCACCGCTGTGACAAAAGCATTTTCACATTGCCCCTCAGAAAGCGTCACAAGGAAACGCACATACCGCTACGATTTCTTGGGTCGGGGATGAGACAGTAGACCCATAAAGAGAAGCCATCGGAGCTGATGAAGTGTGTCGATTGTAACGTCGGCGGTTGCTAGGCCTATCAGCTCGAAGAAGCATGCAAACTCAATACTTCGATAGCGACACAACCATTGGAGTCTCACGTTTTCACACAGAAACTACCACAGACAAAAGTGAATACCAGCACAAATTTGCAGCATAAAGCCGGGCAGGAAAAAAAGCTAGAAAATTGCAGTGAGAACCCGGAATTTGCTGCTAGGTTCGTAGCATGTCACCGACTACAGATTCCTCTTCTCTAGCCAACACACAGAGAGAATAAATTGTTGCATTATCGTAATACCTGGAACTACATGATAAAATTGCTGCCGTACCTGGAACTTCACTATTCTCCTATCTTTTGTGTTAGATGTCGTGATGCTGTTTGGCATTTCAAAAGAGCAATGCAAATATCAAAAAAAAAATGAATTAGGACTGTGAGCAGACATCTAATTGCTGGACACTAGGTATGAGTCTACCTTTTGTTTTTAAAGGAGTGTGTATTCTCCCAAACTAGTCGCAGGTGCTGTAGGTGAGATCGGCCTAGCTCAAAGTTCCATAGCTGCGACTAAATGCGACTGCAGTAAAACTCTGTGTAATTAAAAAAGTTAAACGACTGTGGGCATCAAACCGATTTTGTGATGTATTACGATTTCTGGGTTCTTTTCTGCTACAGGTGAACTCACTGTTCAACGTTTGCAACATCATGACAGCTGTGTAGATGCCTCCCATAGCTCAGAGTCTGCTGTGGACGCTCTGGAGGTTCAGACTGTAGCGAGTGACGGAGGCTTCACTGCAGAATCTGGATGGACAAGTGCCTCAACGGTCGCAATGGCACGGTAACTACATAATAAAATTGCTGCCTTTTCAACATACTTTTAATAAGGGAAATCTTTGAGTGACTTATGAATAGTGTATACCTCTTTTAGTTATCTAGAGAAAGAGCTGAGCTTTAACAGATTTTTGATCTTTAAATTTAAAGTGATGGCTGAACTTCTCATGCTCTTCCATTTGTGGGGCAACTTTTCCGTTCTGCCTGGAGAAATGTCTTCTGTTGCAGAACAACCCAGTGTGTGTTGCTTTTGGAATTACCTTATTCTGATGTTAAGATGACCCACTCTGCTAAATGCTTCTAATTACCATGATCATTATATTTTCTGAATAAAGCAATAAGCGGTCATTTGGCATAAACGGAACCAATGTTAATTTTTTTTTTTCTTAGCTGGTCCCACTCATAAGCACACTCTACCAGACTGGTTGGCTGGATCGATGGCAGTTTTTGAGACGTGAGAAAACCAGCAAAATTAGTGATTACATGTTCAGGCTAACTGTCATGAGCTGTTCTTGAGAAGGTTCCACAGCTTGTCCGCTGTGATGGCGTATATCAAAATACCCTGATAGTCTTTCTTAAATATCTGTCATTTCCACTTTTAGTAAATCCTTTGGCCATCGAACAGCCTTGTTGAGTGTCTCATGTTTGTGTAGGTTCCTCTCCCGCTGGGACCACAAGTCAGCGTTGCACCAGGAGATGATGGCTCTGTATGCTGCTACCACAGAGGTTATCCGGATGAGCGGTGGCCAGGCTTCAGACACGGAGTATTTTGCAGTTCTGGTACGTAGTGTTTCTGTGTAGCTTATTGCCGATTTTTAAATGCAGAGCCTTTCTTTGTGGCGTAAAATGTTGTTTGTCTTTTTGTAGATGACGACGCTGGAGTCAGTTGACACAGACCTCAAGAGGACGGCTGCTGCAGCACTGCTGGCCATCTTCGCCAGCAGGTATTATTTGTTTAATGGCCTATTGAGACAGTTTTAAAAAGTTTGCACCTTTCCCGCATTATGGTGGCAAAGGCAGCAATGATGTTGCATGGAGGAACTTGTGGTGAATTCCACTCGTAGATCCGGAGCGCTTTCCAAAATCCGCGAGGGAGGCAAAATTCCGCTCTGTGGGACCCGCTCCGAATCGACGAGGGGAAGATAAACTCGCCTTTTTGGAGTGACCTCCCCCACACCCCTCCCCATCGCTTCCCCCTCCGCCGTTCAAAATGGCCGCTGCTCGAACTTGACAAGCCCACCAACGCCTGAGCAGACTGATCTTTCCGACGCAGAAATAACACACGACACAGGCCGGGCGAAATTATACGGACCACGGCGCTAATGTCGCAAATAACGAAGACGTCCGCATTCGGCACCGTCACATACCTTTCGGCCGCGTCGAAGCGGCGGGGCATGGACAGCGATTGCCAGCGGTGGAGTTCAGATTTCTGGTACGACTTTAATAAACACAGAGGTAACAAACCATCACTTGCACGGTCGTTGCCTAATCTCTTCTTGCTTTATTGCACGGGAAAACTCCGGCGGAATGCTGTGTAAAAAGTTAAACAATCATTGGTTGCGGAATGAACAGGCCTAACCTTGCGTCTGCCTCCGGCTTTCCTGTCATTCTTTTTCTCGTTCTTCCTCTCTTGATCACAGATGTCAGCGCTTACGATTTGCCATGCTCCACAGTCCCGGCTTTGTATCCCTGATCTACGCGAGGTAGAAGCGTTCGAGCCATCGTCACAATCCCACGTAAACAACCAATGCACCCGAACAGATCCAACTCGACGACCCGACCGGCCCGCCGACGTCGCCAATATTGCCGCGCATGCGCACTGCCGATTTAGAAGGAAATCACGTGGGCCGCTCTGTCAACTTCCGGAAAGATCTGCAAAATCCCGCAGAGCAAGTTCGGCGGAGTTTGAGGCGCTCCGTGGAGCGGGCTTTGCCAGAGATCTACGAGGGGAAGATGACCAGCTCGAGCCAGATCTGCGAGCGGAATGTGCGCGCTGCAAATGTAGCGCTTTTGGAGCGCTCGAGATCTGCGAGCGGAATTCACCATTAAAAACACATTTTATGCCTCGATGGCGCAAACATCATTGTGCGTAGTGTCTGAAAGAAAGCCCTGCCAAATCTAGCACATGAGTGGAGTGGCACATAAAGACGTGTCTCGTGCACTTGTCTACCCCAGACTTGGCAGGCTTTTTTTCACGCAGTCTTAGCTCAGGCGCTGTTTCTTTCAAGCCAGCCTAGGGGGCCGTATTCAAAAATATACTTACCGTAGACTACCATGGAAGTGCCCACTTCGTTCAAGCGCCTGCTATTAACATTTTCCAACCGTGGGAATTCTGAAAATTATACCTTAAGCGCCCGATTTGACCACACAAGCGCCCGTTTCTAGATGAACCCAGGTTTCAGTGGAAGTGGGGTGGGTGCTTCTCCGGTATTTTACGGCAATCTCATATCAGAGTAAAGGGTTTGTGCCTTGGTGTTAAAAACCTGCTGGCGTCCAGCGTTGCTCTCTTTGTGTGATCACATGATACGGCCCGCGGTTGTAACTCGGATCCTCTCAAGTTTCAGCCAAATTGTGATGCAGCACTCGTGCGATGATCTTCTGCCACAGGAACGTGAAACGGGAAACTGTTGAGTGCCAGCCATATAGCACATTCTGTGTTAAAAATGTTTTTTAAGCGTGCAGTGTCCCTTTACTCTTTCTTTCTCCAAGTTGCATTTTTTTTCTCGTGAAGCTGAACGAAGGTTTAAAGATCAGTTGTTAATTCTTGTTTTGATGTGTTTGTCGCAGATTGCCGACGGCAGTTCTGCGCAAGAAATTTTCATGGATCACGACCATGTGCATCAACTTCCTGCAGTCTTACTCCAACACTACTCATGTGATGCTCCTGCGAAATGTAGGTTTCCCTGTTAAATGAGCATTGCTCATTAATTAAAATTTCTTATGGTTATCACTTTATTATTAGTGAAGTTGGTCGTTGGTTGAAGCAGATGACTTTATAAGTAGCCTATTATGGCTTGTTTTTTTTTTTTGCTTTTAAATTTTTTGTTTTATTTAGCTATGATGATTTGGCCTTGTTATTGCAGCTTATTTTTGTTGACTAGTTTCTGTGTTTCAGCTGCTAAGCTTGTTGGCTACCTGTCTGAAATCTTTGGAGATTGCTGCCTGGAATGAGTCTTCCACTATTCAAGTCTTCAGTGCAATGTTCCCCTTCATCACGGACAGCAAGCCAAAGGTAGGGGACCTTGCATTAGGTGCACTCTTGACTTCACCTAGCTCTTACTCTGCTGTACAAACGTGCCCTTAGGCTTCAGGATCTGTGCACTTTTGCCATGCCATGTGTTTCCACTGACTACTTTTTGATGACACTCCCATCCTTAGATTGGTTTGTTGTTTTTCTTTCTTGAAGCTGCGGAAGTTTGCACAGAGGGCCATTTGCAGAGTCCTCGTAGAAAGTGCATTCCAGACAGGTGCTCCAGTCGCACATCCAGCATCACCGGCGGTTGCCGACTTCTGCATCAAGCTGATTGAAACGGCTTCGGGTGAGTGGAATTTTACGTCTTGCGCTTGTGTGCTTTGGCTAGCTTCTGAGTGGAAGTTTTTTTCTTGCACAGCCACTTCCCTGCCTGTGTCTACGCTCCATGCGTTTGGCTTCCTGAAGGGTGCCCTGGCACACTTCCCGCAAGCACAGATCAAAGCTACGTGCGAGACTCTTCTTCAAGTCATGGCTGTGGGACACCCGGTCAGTGAATCATACTGGCTGCATCTCGGTGTTGGAAGGCGCAAAATATATTGACTCGCGTTCTGTTTGACCCTTGCGTTTCGGTGTGGGTCATTGGCATCACTTGCTTTTCTCCAGACAGTCGTTCGTTGTGGTATGCTGACTCTTCAAAGTTTTTTCGGCTCGAAGCCCTCGCCTACAGCCTTGGTACCTGAGCTGAATGCCCAGTTGGTCAATGTGAGTACTATTGGCATGTACAGTACACTGATAATCATGCTTAATTTGAAACATGTACTGTGTATATTCTTGGTAGTTTTAACCATCGTCTACCACACTTGTTTTATGGCACCTGTGGTGCACTTTGTGGATTCTTTTGCCCCTCCTAACGTCTTTTGAAGACCCTTGTCACTTATATGTTTTGTAGCAGTGGCGTATCCAAGGATGGGGCTTTCATATTTTTGTTACCTGAAAATAAAAGGGGATTGTACGAATAATAGAAAAAAAAGATATAGTTAATCGTTTCACGGCGTAAATAATTCTTATGCCGGAACAATGCGGAAAATATATTCTCAATTTAGAGGTTCAAACCGGTTTGAACCATTATTTTTGCTCCCCGGAACTGAATCGAAAGCCCTAAACCCGAACCTGAACCAAGCCGATAAAAACTTCGGTTTGACACTCTGGTACATCAGAGTAATAACTGTGAGCTTTTTGCAGGCTCTCTATGACTACCAGCCTCGGATCCACGATGCCAAACTGCTCGATGTGTGGCTTGGGATGATGCAGGAAGCATTCATGAATCTCCAGCGGTGTGTGCACTGTTTCAACCTGTTACATATAATCTTCAGCAAGATACTGATGTTGATGCAATATTGTAGTGACCACATCCGTTTTGCATTCTCTTTGTCTTAATAGGCTCTCGGACAAGCTCTTCCTGAGCAACCTCCCGAAATTCGTCGGCCTGGCTGTCAACTGCTGGCGATGCGACAAGACGTCTGTCCATTACACGGTGGCCTCTGTTCTCACGGTTAGTTGTGTCATCTAGTGCTGAAGTCTAGCTTCCTAATTGTGCGTTGGCACTAAAGCTGGTGCTCTTGTCATCGGTGTCTCGCATTTGTCTTATGAAGCTGAAAGGTTGCTGTTAAAATATTATTTTTTTAGAATTATTTGTATACGGATGATATTGCCTTGTTCGGTAGCCTTTAGAGTTTGGCACTGCCTTTTGACTAGATGTGATCTCATATTTGCACTAACAGTGTCAAGGTGCATGTGTCCCTAATTGCTTAACTTGTTTCTTTTTAAAAGTTTTCCAAACCTTCAGCAGCTAGGCTTTCGGAGTCTGCAATGATCTAAACTGGTGCATTTATTTCCTATGAGAAAACCATACATTTTCTTGTAACTGCTTTTTATGGTTGTGTAACTCCCACTTCAGCTACATTGCTAATACAGATTCTTTGTGTTGTGGCATTTGTTTGTGTGAGTGCATGTCAGTAGTACAAATAGCACTTGTAACAATTCGAGTGCGTGTGCTCTTGTCGGTGGGGTCCCTCATCGTTTTTCAACTGAAAGGCTACTGTTGAAACACTCCATGAGCTAGAATTTTTTTAATGCATGACATATCATTCTGCTTGATAGACCTTTAGTTTTTGGCATAGCCTCTGAACGATATGACTGAGTGCTACTAACATCTTACTTGTGCATGCAGTGTTGCAGCACATTCAGCTCCAGTCTTGTTTCTCTTCTTTCTTTATGTTTGGTCAGTATGCACTGAGAGCCTTCAGTACTCTTAGCTTGTACATATTTCTTTGCATTTTATAGGCACTGGTGCAAAAGGGCCTTCAGCCATGCATTACCAAACTGACACCCGCTGAGGTTGCAGCGATGGATGGCAGAAGTGCATTGCCCTGCGTGAAAGTGATAGAGCAGCTGCACCGAGCTTTGCACTACCAGTTCTCTCCTGTCTGGGACCAGGTCCTCTTTGTGTGGGCAGCATGCTTTGAGGTAGGTAAAGGGCTTACCTTGTCTTTGTCATCCATGGAGGGCTTGCTGTAGTAATTCAGTTGCTAGTGAGGGAGGCTGAAAGTATAGTGCATAGTCTTCATGTTTTCTTATTTTTCCAGGTTCTGGGCAAGCTCTTCCATTCTCACATGAAGGAGGTTCGTCTCGCAGCCATATGTAGTACACTTGAACCTTGATTTAACAAAGTCACCGGGACCCGCTAATTATTTTGTTAAATCGGGAACTTCGTAAAATCGAGAAAGGGAGACCTCGCGCATAGGCTGCGCGGGGAATCCGAATTCGTTAATTAAATCGGGAAATTCATAAAATCAAGTTTCGTAAAATCGAGGTCCAACTGTATACTTTTTGTGGAATACTCTCATAGTTATAATTTCACTGCATGTTGGGCTGCTGTGTATTTTTTTTTCTTCTTTCTTTTTAGTCATTGCGCTTGATGGGCGAGATGCGTGACTCATCGAGCTCCCAGAACTACGCCGTCATTGAAAGAGCCATCGGCTCTGCCATCAAAACAATGGGGCCAGGACCCGTGCTGGAGACCATCCCACTGAAGCTCATGGGAGTAGAGTGAGCAAAACTTTTTAATTGGACTTATCACATTGTTGTGTTATTAACATACGAGACTTAATGAGTTATGAAAAGATTTTAGTGAAAGAAAAGATATGGAATGCGTAAGGGTGCAGCTGGGAATCGGCTTGTCCTTGTGCTTTTAACGGCTGACTTCCTTCCTCGTTCCGGATGTTCACACGTGATTTGAATTTTTTCCTCGCCCTCCAGTGGCCCCCTCGACTTTGATCGAAGTTGGCTCCTGCCCATCTTGAGAGACAACGTGAGGAACACGCAGCTAGCATTCTTTGCATCATACTTCCTGCCACTAGCAGAGGCCCTCCACAAACAAGGTAATCTTTGCTGGGCAGAGATGTAAGCAACCTGTACTTGACTCTCCCCCTATTCTCGTTGTGTTTAGTGGAAAAGCAGGACCAGAGTCTGGCCATTGTGAAGACCTACGAGGTTCTGGAGAAGCAGGTTTGGTCTCTGCTCCCAGGATTCTGCACAGGGACAACGGATGTTCAGGAGGTACAGTTTACACAGAGTTGGGACAGCACGGTGACTGGTGCTGAATGGTAGAAAGCAATATACTGCATTTACATTTGCTTAGTGACTAATTAGGTGTTTGTCATTTTAAAGCCATACTCATTAAAGGGTAACTGCAAAGAAAAAAAAGTGTTTTTTTAAACAGCCTAATTGGGACAAGCATGTCACAAAACAAATCTTCCGTGAAAACAAATTTTTTTAGCAATATTTACGCCACAGGACTAATTTAGTCCGAGTCACAACCTCTCCACATTTGAAACTCCCGCTCTTTCGACCCGCGCGCAGGAGAACTACGCCCCGCCCCTCCCTCCCTCTTGGATAGACTTGGCTGCGGAGTATGCAGCGTCTTGACTGCCGGCCGCGGATCGGCGGGGGGGGGGGGGGGGGGGGGGGGAGGGAGGGAGGGAGGGGGAGGGGGGGAGGGGAGGGGGAGGGGGAGGGAGAGGGAGGGGAGGGGAATGAGAAAGGGGGAAGGTGCCGTCCATGTACGCTGGAAGCTAGAGCCGGTTTGCTTTCGTTGTTTTTGTTTGGTCGGGGAAAATGTGGCAACAACGCACGTTCAACGCACGCTCCGGGTTTTGCGAGCACATGTCGCGAAAATGTGACCTGAGAAGTGCCTCGGTGCGAATCTCGAAGGCCTCTGGAGCGAAATGACGAGAACATACCTGGACTCGTTTGTCGCTACGCGAACGCCCGATTGCCTGCAGCCAAATAGCATTCAGCTTGTGACCTTTCGGGGCGACATGGCTGCGGGAAGACTCGCTGTCGCGATCACTCATCTCGCAGCACTTTACAGAGCAACGGCGCTGCTTACAGGAGCTGACATCTAAAAAAAGGTTGGCATTTGCACGCGCAAGCAAGGAAAAAAAAACACGCTAAAGAAACAAACCGCGCTATGAAAGCCAAAAGCCCGCGTCGCGTCCTATCACTAACACTGGCGACAGCTGCTAATCACACACTACTTCACTTCAGGAAGTCTCACTCAAGCACCTGGGTCAACACGAAACACTGATCACTTCGGCGAAACGACTAGTCGAGGTAGGCGAGACACGCGGGAGCAGAGTCTTCGGCGGCCATGAAAGAATGGCGAAGCTTTTGTTTGTTATGGTATGAATCCAAACGGAAGTGCCCGTTTTGTAAACCTTTTGTAAAGAATAGCAACTTTCATCACATGGGTTATTCTTTAAACATAAAAATATGCCGCTCGAAAGGAAATTGCAACATATAACAAAGGTTTAACAACCAAGATCTAAGCTGTCAAACTCTTAGCCAATGAGAAGTATAGCAGCCGATTGGGGTTGTGACGTCACGGAACCCGAACTTCGTGGCGCGCGATTTAAAATGGACGAAATAGCCGCAAACTAAAATCAGTCTCGCGCAATAAATATTGCAGTAAAAAATTTGTTTTTTCGCGGAAAAATTGTTTTTTGACATGCTTGTTCCAATTAGGCTGTTTAAGAAAAAGCTTTTTTTTCTTTGCAGTTACCCTTTAAGAGCAAACACTGGTTTTGGAGCTTTTCTCCCTATTGTTTAACCCTTTCCAATGAAAGTGCACAAGTTTGTTCAGTTTTTCATGTTGATTGTAACTGTCTGGTCAGTTTTTCAGTCAGTAGATTAGTCCTCAAGATAATTAAAACTAACCTGCCTTCGTTTTCAGGAACAATAGGGAAACATCTACTCAATAAAAAAATTGTGCTAAATGCTCGACTAGATACTACAATGTATGAAAAAAATAATGTTGGAAGTACTTTTGGGATTGAATCATTATTAGTGATTTTACAACACAGTTAAGGTCAGAGTTTAATCTGTGGCAACCAAGTACTTAAACAATACGGAAGGGCGCCACGAGAGCGCACAACCTGAGAGCGCCGAAGGGAGAGCGCGCGACACGAGAGCGCCGCGACACGAGAGCGTCGCGTTGCAACACCAGAGCGTCTCGTTGCAACACCAGAGCGTCGCGACACCAGAGCGCACGATGGGAGAGTGCCGCGACATGGAAGCGCGTGCCATTAGAGCGCACGTCAGGAGAGCACAAGTGCGCGCCTTGGGAATGATCGATATTGGAGTCTTCAAACCAGAGACGTGTCTTCTCAAGTAGCGCAGTCTTTTGCACATAAGTTAGTTGCCCAATATATTGTAAATTATATGCAACATACAGGGCGTTTCTTCTATTATCAAAACAATATTTGTTTCAAGCAAGGCTTTGTGCTTTGTGGATGTTGTCTTCGAGATGTGCTGTTCAAGGTTGGTGGACATTGGAGGTGCCAATATATGGTAAAATGTGTTGGGCAATGAACTAAAAGTCTTTAATTACCCTTTTAATTTATGGCTGTAGGCTTCATGTTGCAATTGCATGTGCCGCCGTCTATTAGCGTGGTTGGTAGGGTGTTCCGGAATTAATGTCCTCGGGAAATATGTCCCCGGAAAAAAAGTCTCCGGAAGAAATGCCCTGAAAAAAAGGTCCTCAGGTGTAAAGTAGGAACAAATGTCAACAAAGGGTTCTCTATAGCTGGGTTTCCCTGATTCTCATGGTCTTTGGGAGGTCCGGTCATTGTTCGGTCGAAGTGACCTGACCCACCTGGAGGTAGAAAGGAAGGCTAAAAACCACTCTGAACGTGAAACCGGAGGTTTGGAGGCAGGGGCAGTCACAGCCTCCCAACAGAAGGCTATTGACGCCCTGCGCTCCGAGGTATCGACCGTGACTATGAAGATGTCATAGGACCGAGCCAATGCTCCCCCCAAGAAGAGGTGCAAGTCGACATTCGTCGAAATGCAACTCCGTCTTGCAACGCCGTGTGAAATAAACCTTTATAGCACATCCAGCCATAATGGGATTCCCACACATCCAGCGCATCCAGCCATAATGGGATTCCCACAGGTCAGGGTACTCAACCAATAAAATTACATAAAGCATTTGATCCGAGAAAACATGTGCTTGAAGACTCAAACATCCATAATTCCCAGGGCACGCACATGCGCTCTCGTGACGCACTCTTTAATGGAACGCGCTCTTGTGTTGAGTCACTCTCCCGTCGTGCGCTCTCGTGTGGTGTGCTCTCCTGTCGTACAGCCAAACAAAACAGAGTGGCTTTCCCCCCCCCCCCCCCCCCCCAAAAAAAAAAAAATAAAAACAAACAAACTATCAACAGAGTTTTTCAATTGCAAAAATAAAGTTTGCATTGCCGAGCGCTCATTCTCCGCCCAAATGTAGTGCTAGCGGTCTGAACCAGGTGCCAAAGTTTGAGCACTAACTGTTACCTTACTCAAGTTTTGAATGATTTTGTGAAATTTTCAATGGGAAAATGGCGGCTGACAGAGCTCTTGATTACATGGAGCTCTATGGTGCCAGTTACCGAAACGAGTGAAAATGGGCCCCATTTTTCCATTGAAGCTTTTGAATGAGGTGCAACGGTTAGGGCTAAAACTTCCGTATTTGGTTTGGACCTCTGTCACTACATTTGGGCGGAGAATAAGCGCTCGGCGATGCATAATTTATTTTTGCGGTGAAGAAAACATTGTAAATGTTTTAGGGGGGGGGCACGCTGTAAATCAGTTAAAAAATTTCCTAAACTTAATAGGGAGGAATCGGCTCTTAATATTTTATTCTTCACATGTTTAGCTACATATTGTGAAAAAAGTTATATTTCTATCCGCCCAGATGCTGTGATATCCCTCCTGCAGATTTGAAAGGGATCCAAAATTTGCGCTCTGAGAAATTGCCATTTTGACATAAACTTCAATGCAATTCAGCCTGCATAGATATTATAAATTGATATTGTAGCACTAATATTGATTAAAAAATGTAGAAACTTTGCAAAATAGCAGTAGATTTCAAAATCACAATTAGAAGAAAAATATTTTTAGATATTTTTGGCATCAAAAATCCATTCCAACCCTTAAAGGCACACTGACAGGGTATTTATGCTTGCCGAGGTTTTTATTTGAACGTTACCTATAAGAGTTCAACTCCCCAGAACGTAATTTGTGGTTCGAAATTTGTTTTCTTCCCGCCCGAAAACAGCTGGACAAGAATTAGCCAGTTTCGGTTGTGCTTACTCTCTTTTCCATGGTCACGTGGCATTCAAGCTATGTGTACCAAATATATACAAAGTCGTGGGTCATCTAAGGCACACATTCAGTATTAAAATAGAAAAGAATATGAACCACATTTTTTGTGGTCTCCAAGAAGCTGCAAATACGTTGATCGAAAAAAGAAACGCACAGATCACAGGAAGTACATGTACACGTCATTCTCAATATGGCGACATACCGCAAACTGGACGACGCGATGGCGGCGCACGAAGGACCAACATTGCGACGGACGTGGGGCGACTACTTTGGAACTGTTGTTTGTGGTAGCGGCCAATCAATCTTCAAACGCAGAACATAGAGGGGAAGGGATATAGGTAAGGGCGAAACAATCTCACAACAAACGGTGCACGCAACTTCGTTGTCGTCGTCGTCGCCTGCTTCACTCGCACGCCAAGGGGGGAAAAAAAAAAGCGGTAGGGTGTGTTGATTTTCAGCCCTGAGCTTCAATGCTCGTGTTTCAGATTCGAGCATTTGGGTTTTTTGGCTTTATTAAAATAGACTTGGCTCTGCAGCAAAATATTAATTGGGTGTTCACCTGGCACCATGTTAAATCGTTGGGCAGAAAATAAGCAAAAAGCAATTTCGGGGGTTGTCAGTGTTCCTTTAAAGGAACACTGACACCGCCCAAAAATATTTTTATATTTTTTGCCAAGCGATTCATTATGGTGTCGGGAGACTACCCAATCAATATTTTGCTACAGAGTCGTGTATATTTTTAATGAAGCCAAAACACTCAACTGCTCCAAACCGAAACATGTGCACGACGGCTCGGAGGAGAGAATTGTCGGAAGTCATGTGGCTATCGCTTCCTACCTAGTTTTGTTCCGTTCCGCCGCTTCTCTGGCGTGTGAAGCAGGTGACGATGACAACAAACTTGCGTGAACCATTTGTCGTGCGATTGTATCCCATTTATATCCCTTCCACTCATTGTTCTGCGCTTGAAGATTGATTGGTCAATTTTGCGAACGACAGTTTCGAAGTGGCAGCCCCACATTCGTCGCAGTGTTGGTCTGTCGTGCGCCGCCATTGCGTCGTCCAGCCCACTGTAAGTTGCCGTATTGAGAATGACGTGTACAGTCGCCGACTGATTTTTCGGACTTCGTGGGGGCTGAAAAAGCGTTCGAATAATAAAGGAGTCCGAAAAATCTGCAGATAACAAAACTTGGCTTTATTGAGCCTGAGTGGGCTTAAAAAAGTCGCTAAGAGTACCTTGTTTTATGTTAAACTTGCAGGCGATCATATCCGCTTGCATTTACGTCACTGTTATGTCCTCACCCGGCGGAGGTGCAAAAGAGGCCATAAGGTCCAAAGCACGTATCGACGCAGGGCAAAACGACGAAACCGCGAGACATTTAGGTGCGAAGTTTAGAAGCTGTCAACAGCGTACTCCACATTTTTTTACTCGGTGGGATAGCAAAGAGAATACACTAGTTTATTGTCGCATATAAAAATGTAAGACTTAAAATAAATAGTACACACACTTCAAAACATCTGCGGCACGCTCGCTGGAGGCTGAACAAAACAAAAAGGACTAAAACTTTGATGCGCCCGCCTCCGAGACGGTCTAGCATACGGTGCGGCTGTGTGTCGGACTCCGGACTCCAACTTCGAGTTGGTTTCCAGTTGTTCGTCGGATGTCGAGCTGTCATCCGACTCAGAGTCCGAGAAGGTTTCAAAGTCTGAACCCGAAGAGCTCTCGCTCCAATCTCCGCTACGCTACCTCCGGCACGTGCGGTCATTTCGGAAGTATCACGTGCACAGAGCGTCCAGTTTTGCAATTTCAAAAAGCCGCGCCAAAACAAACACGACCGGAGTTATATTGTCTTAGTTTCCTACAAACCTACCAGATGGCAGCATGTCCCCACGGACGTGCTTGTTCAAGCAGAGGCGGGAATTTTTGAATGAGCAGTCGCGGTCGTACTTGTACATCAGCAACCATGTGGGACGCTCTCGCGATGAGGTACAGGTACCTCAGTGACCATGAAAGGGTTAACGGATGGCGACTGGCACGAAAACAGAACGAAAAGTTTGTTGGAGATGGAAAATTGACCAAAGAAAGAAAGCAAGATGATGATGATGCATGGCAAAAACGAAATGCATAGCATAGCACGCCTAGTGGCTGGTTCGGCAGCTCTAAAATAGTGCTGCTAAACCTATCCGATCTATCTGAAACAAGCCAAGCCCACGATCAAGCCAGCGAAAAATGCAAGATAAAAGGCTCTCGGCGGCCACCACTCATAACTATTTTTGTCTGAAAAATCTAACTTTCAGACTGCAAACTGTCCGGAAAATTGGTTGTTATGTGCTATTTCAATTGGGTCCTTGTCGATGTCCGAAATAATGAATAAGTTTGAATTTTCGGCGTCCGAAAAATCTGTTGGGGACTGTACATGTACTTCCTGTGTTCTGTGCAACAATTTTTTCTATCAACATATTTGTAGCTTCTTGGAAGCCACAAAGAATAAGGTTCAAATTTTTTTCTATTTTTAGTAGTGAATGTGTGCCTTAGATGACCCACGACTGAATATATTTGGTACACATCAGAGTGAATGGCGCGTGACCATAGAAAAGGGAGAGCGCTCGCCTGTCGCCGGCCAATAGACCTTTCGCTAAATTAACCAAGCACCAAAGAGAATGCTGGGAATGTAGGTACACGTGCTGCATGAACTCGCCTTCCCTATATAATAACCAAACTAAAGCGTTTGTGAAACACATGCGTGAAGTGCCATTTGTTTTAGATTTTTGTTTTTGAACAGCTGCAGACGCCAGCACGCACAGCGCGTGTACCTACGTTCCCGGCATTCTCTTCGACACTGGGGTAATTCGGCAAAAGGTCTATTTTCGACCGGTCGGTTTTGGACAGAAAGAATATGAATTTTGAGCCGTAAATTGTGTTCTGGGTAATTGGGCTCTCATAGGTTATGTTTAAATAAAACCTTTGGTATGCATAAGTACCCTGTCAGTGTCCCTTTAAAGGGGCACTAAAGTGCTTTTTGAGATCCTCGTTTTATTGTCATAACTCAATCTACGAGCGCTAATCATTCTAAAAAACCTGAAATTACATTGATGCACGGCCGATTATGTAGTAAAAAAGTTATCAAAGTTCCTGACACTTGCCGTGGGCGCAGAACAACAGATTGCGCTACCGAATCTTGCTGAATATGGTTGAACGACGTACGGCGCTTGTCAGCCACTTGCGAGTAACGGGTTCCTGCGTGAACGAGCGGGACGGGTCGGCCGCTCGTCCACGCGGTGTTCAATGTAAAGGAGTTCAATGTTTGAATGCATTTTTCTCGGTTCCACATTTTGCTGCAGATTTCATACGAAGGAATCTTTTGTTTGAAAGTAAAAGTGTTCCGATACCACAATCAAGATGTTTCTGAACTGAAATTTACTGGGGACTCGGGCTATCTACTTCATTTTGTTTTAAGTTGAAGTCCTCATTGGAAAAAAAATGTTTTCAAAAATTGACGTAGGACAGATAAGCATCTCATATTTTTTTAGGTAATTACTCTTCCTAAAATATTTCGGTTTGAGTTATAAAAACTAGATAGCCTAAAGTCCTCATTCCCCACTTTATATTCTAGCAGTCAAAATGGTGCTTAATAGCTTCATTTGCATATCATAGATTTCTTAACGAAGAGTGACCCATCTTATACAGGTATGTAAAGTTGTCCTAGAGAGCTGAAAGTTTGCATAGTACACCTACATCTGACGTTAAATCTCCCCTGCAAACTTCATTCCGATCACTTGAGTAGTTCAGAAGTTGAATCTCTAGCCAGTGTCCCCCCTTAACTAAAGAAGTTGTGCACATAATGGTGAAATACAGGTAAATAGTAAAGATAGGCATCATACAACATTTTCCAGAGTAGGTAAAGAAACACTGCAGAACGCGACGAAAGTCACGAATAAGATGTTTTTGCCAAGGCGCAGAGAGGAGGGCGGAGCGACACGTTGAAGCTACATTATGGTGGCCGCATCACGTGATTCCAGCAGCGCCCTTGTGATAGAGGGTAAAAAGGTCTATAGCAGGGGTAACCAGACAGACAAACTGAAAGTACCATAAAAGGGAGCCATTTTAAGTGAAGAGCCGCAATAAAAGGGGTGTGTGGCACTCTTAAAAATAAGTCTTCTCAATGTGTGGCTACGGCGAATTCCACTCATAAAACGATGGCTCAATATGTTTCTTTATTGTGAGTACTCATGCATAAAACAAGGACGTTGTTCAATGTGCGTATGAGGGCACAAAGCTGACAGAACGCAAGTTGCCTTTTTGTCTACGTCTCTCCTTTTCATCTTACAGGGGGGTGGGTTTACCAGGGAGCTTCGAACCGCACTTGAACCCCCGAAGAGCCACATAAGGCTCGCAAGCTGCAGTTTGGCCACCCCTGGTCTATAGGTTGACATTTCTTTTTATCTGTTTAAAACTAGGGGCTTATCTGTAATCATAGCTTAAGACTAAAGATCAGCAAAACTTTCTAGCCCATCGATCTAATGCAGATGCATCAGCCACTGCTCCTAGCATGCTGGTGCAAAGGGAGGAGGCTTGAAGCACGCTCGCCACGAATGCATAGCATGTGGTGGCGGTGCACAATTACGAACTCCAAGTACCACGCAAAACAAAACTAGCGCAACCGGGGCAGCCGAGCCACCAAGCGCGGCAGAAGTGTGTACACATGCTAGAAAAAGAAGTGAAAAGATGAACAGGCGTTTTCATAAACCAAAACCCTGTCCTAGTTGAAGATCATGCCTGCCTGGGCAAGAAGCACGGTGCAGAGAGGTGAGCAGTAAGAAAGAGGGAGAGTAAAAGGAAGGGGTGGCCACGGCCGCGTGACCCAACACTTTGCACCTGCTGTATCGGATGTAGTTTTTGGACATACCAGCCAAAAAGGCAAATACAGTTAATGGGAAATTAATACACATATTACCTTGGACATACCAGAGTGGCCCTACTCTAAATAAAATAAAAGATATATCATCCTTTTTTCTTTTTTTTTTGCTTTTATAAGCAACCTTGTTGTATTAGGCTTTCTTCAAAATCTGAACAGGTTGTGATTGTTGGTTGAAATGCTGTGCATCACATTTCCGTGATTTTCCTCATCCACAGTCTTTTGGTGGGATTGCCCGGACGCTTGGCATCTACTTGAATACCCGTCCAGATTTAAGATTGGATATCATGTCGGGGCTTCGCCTCCTGATCAACACAAGTAGTACCAATGGTAGGTTTCAAACAATAATTCCAGCAACAGGTATTTTCTGTTTTGCTTTGGGTGTTTGATCAAATATTTGTGCAAGCTCTTATTGCATAATCTTTTAATGTGCTCCGTTGCTTCTTACTTTTGGTATGTTGTGGGTCATAGTGTGCTGGATATACTTCCGCACTAAAATGATATCCAGGATTAGCAATTATTTATGCCCGGAGTTGTCCGAACAGTGAAATTTCAGCTCAATTCGATTTTGAATTGTATAGTGCTGAATGGAAGCCAAAATGTCTAATGTCGAATAGAATATTGAATACCAGATCCTTAGAGGGGTTAGGACACTCCAAAGATGAAGTATCAGATAACGGCCAATAGAGAGAAGGTAGGGTGAACGGGATCTGAGAGAGCACATTTATTTTCACCCTATATTCCCATCATCGCTGCAACGGGGGTGAATATTTTCGACTGATGCCGGCGCTTTGGAGGGGGTAGGCACTTAACGTATAATTTGCAGAATTCCCAAGTATGGAAAATGTTAATAGTGGGCGCCTGTATGCAGTGGGTGCTTTCGTGATATTTTACTTTAAGAAAATTAAAATCCGGCAGATACATTTTTTTATGTTCCCTCTAATGACTGCATGTGGGAACAACAAACCTGAGACGCAGCTTAAGAATGTGTCTATCCGTTCAAGTGTGGATACGCAGTGTGCTGGATGGATGGACCACAGACCTTGAGCCCCCTAGCTGCGGCACCTCGCTTGGCGCCTTGGGGTGTGACGGTTAGCGAACAGGTTAAATTATCTTTTTTTGGGTGTGTTTAGGGGAATTAACTGCATATTATAAATACAGCAACCAGAAATAAGCTTGTACAGCAAGAAAGTTGAAAAAATGTGGGAAACAAACTACTGTATCTAAATGGTTAGTCAGTCAAGGCTTCTCAATGCAGGCTTAATTTAGATCCAGCATGAGGCAGGTGCAAGAACTGTTATTGTACGGACAGTATTTTTGAACACACTCAAATCCTGTGCAGCTATTCAGTGTGTTGAATTATTTGAAAACCCGACTAGTCCCTTTTCAAAACCCTATCGAGCGACATTGGTGATCACCATTTCCTCGGCACGAAACGTGTGGGTGGGTTGAGTCCTCGCCGAACGCTGACGCAGCCCCTATGTCCAATATATGCTCAGAGTATGTGATCAAACAATGGCTGACTCGGATAATTGGCGCAGTGGCCACTAGATGGCATGCACTTTTTGAAGAGGGTCTATTCTAGGAATCTGGAAGTCGAATGTAATTATTCAGTCGGTCACAGTTTGATTCGCATTTGAAACTCGATTATATTTGCCACACCCCTAATTTTGCCTTTTTATCACTGAGCTTGCACGCATACTTTGTTTACACGGTCGTTTTTGCATTGCAGCTGAGCACACGCGGGAGCTGAGCACGTACGCCAAGAACTTCCTCCCAATCTTCTTCAACATCTACACCACCGAGACATCGAGCCTCACAGAGGAGGGTGTCCGCCTGGCTGCTTACGACACTATCAAAGTGTTTGTCAGCATTGCAGATGATGTGGTGGGTAACGGCCATTGGTGTCAATGTACCATTGGGTTCAAATGGAATGCGAACAGTGACGGTACCTCGAGCCCACTACCGGCGCAGCTTCTAAGCTTGGGCTATGCTTGGCAATGTTCAAACACATCGGAGTAGGATGCATAACCTCGCAGCGCGCTACTCCGATCTGTTTGAACCTCGCCAAGCACAACCCAAGCTTGGAAGCTGCATTGGTAGTGGGCTCGAAGTTCCGTGACTTTTCGCATTTTATTCGTACCTGATAGTACATTGATTAGAGCAGTGTGTAAACAGGTTTTTTTTTTTTAACTTCTTTTTTGTTTTTGTTTTTTTAGCTTTGCACACAACTTTTCTTGAACGCCTCCAAGAAGCTGTCGGCAGAGGGTCTGACCCCGTTTGGCAAGTAAGTAACTTTGCTTTGGGAGCAAAAGTGGGTAGGGATTATATGGTAGGAAAAGTGACAGTTTGCATTATTTTTCATGTGTTATGTTCTAGACCAGTGGTTCTCAATTACTAATGTTTCAGGGGCCCCTTTTGGATTGGCGGAAGTGATGGGGAACCTCATCCAGCGGGAGGGAGAAAGTATATTGGATGATTACACAATGACAAGTCAACTTCGAAGCAACTTTGAAGCTCTGAAATGAAGAATAATCAGCCCTACTCACTTAGTGCACATAGTTTGGTCTATTTAGCTTTGTACGACAGTCAGTATCACTAAAAAAAGGATTTATTGTTTGGCTCCATTGGCGGTCACGGGATTCAGAGACCGTAAGAAGGCCTTTGGGGACCCCAAAGGGTCCGTGGACCACCATTTGAGAACCAATGTTCTAGACCTTGCATTTTTAGTATCCTCCAGGGCCGTAACAAAGAATATCTGACGACTGGATCGCTGATGCTGAACAAAACTGCGGCCTCCCTTTACATGCGCTTGTCGGCCTTGTTTGTTACAGGCACGCCATTCTAGACCTGGCGAGGTCTCTTGTCTGCAAGATGAGCGCTGAAAATGTGGAGCGGCTGTACCTCATGGCAAAGTCAGAAGTTGGGGTGAGCTGGATTTGCATTCTCGATCGAGCGGGTGAATGAAAGGTTTCTTTCCTTCTTTCTTTAATTTTCTCTTTATTGATTCCAGAACGCTGAGCGGAGAATTCAGAAGAAGGCTTACCGAGTCCTGGAGGAAGTGTGTCGCGGCCCCACCCCCGCCTGCAAGGCATTTCTGGAGAACAATGTGGCAGACCTCAAGGCTCTTCTCCTGGACAACCTGAGGACGACCAAACCTGGATCGAGAGCGGTGCGGGGCGTGGTTCTTGCTCTTTCTCAATTTTTCTCGTGAGACCTTGCCATGTGCTGCTCGGGAAACCTAAACTGCTTGTTTTAATATTTTTTTTTTTTATTATATGTAACTTGAGTGGAAGAAGGGAGACTTCAGATATTTTAATTCTAGCTTAAAGTGAACAAAAAATGAGTGCAAGTTTAATTTCTAAGTACCATTAGCCTGCCTGATGATGAATGGTAAAAACTTAAAAAAAAATTAAATACAGAAGGAAGGTCACGAACAGCACATCTTTCGACTTCCAACATGTTTTTCATTTCTGCAAGCAGCGAATCTCTTAGTTCTAAGTGGGGAAAGCGGAGTGCCAGCCCGTCTTCTCCCTTTTCTTCCCAAAAGCGGGTTGTGGACCGACCTTCTCCCCTTCCACTTTCCCTGCTGTGAACTACGGGGTCCGTTGCCGGCAGAAGTGAAAAATGTGCATTGAAAGTCTAAAGATGTGCCCGTCTGTGTCCATCCTCCTGTACAGTCGCCGACCGATTATTCGGACTTCGCAGGGATTGAAAAAACGTCCGAATAATAGAGCAGTCCGAAAAATCAGCAGATTGAAAAACTTCCTTTATTACTTCCAAGTGGGCTTCAAAAAGCCGTAAATAGTGCCTTGTTTCAGGTTACGCCTCCGTTTGCGTTCGGCAACTTTCTGTTAGCTTGAGAATCGCTGCCTTCTTTTCTAGCGTTATGGTCGAGTACTTTCTGCACTTCTTAATGACACATCGCGGCTGTAGAAGAATAGATGGGGCCATGACGTCCAAGCCAGCGCTGTCCGAACGAGATAAGAAGCGCAAATCCACGAGCGCAAAATGGCGACTGGCGATGCGAAGGAACGAAAAAATAAAGCAAAATGATAATAATGATGATGATGATGACCTGCAGCTAAATGGAAAAAAAGGGCTAGCATAGCGTCACCCAGCGGTAGGACTCAGGAGTACTCAAGTAGCGCTGCCAAACCAAGCCAATCCATTTGCAGCCAACATAGAATTCAAAATGGCCGCTTCTCGACGGTGTTTTCCGCTGATCGCTCGCGACGATTTTGTCCAAATAATAACTTTCGGACTTCAAGCTGTCCGAAACATTGGTCGTGAATATGCACTATTTCTATGGGGTAAGTCACGGTTCCGCCTTTAGGTCCGAAATATCGAACAAGTCCGAATTATGGGAGTCCGAAAAAACGGTCGGCGACTGTATTTAATACTTTCTCAAGCTTTTGCACTGCACCTACACACTCACCTCAAAAAGTGTGAATGGTAACTCGTCCAAAGATTGACAAGACCCTAGTTGGACAGAAGGGCGGGTTTATTAACTCTTCTTTTAATGGGCCCTATTTTCTGCAGCCACGTCTACGATGTCTGGGACTGCTACTTGACAACCTGAGTGTGGAGCACAAGGCATTTGCATCTTCAGTCCTCAGTGAGGTAAGACCCATGCAGCTCATTCATTTTGGAGGACTCAACCTCACACCTGACTCGGTCGGGGTTCCCTGGAGTACCTCTGGGGTTCTTTGATGCACCAACCTAGGTTGAAGAACAAGCCCTTGCGAGTAATAGGATCAAAACTGTATTGCCCTAAGTTGGTAATCAATCTTTCGTGGCAATCGGAGAATCTGGAAATGTTGTGTGGAACATGGTAGGTCTTGGTTACTCCGATTCCCTCGAGGCACTCTAACCTTGAGCATAGCACGTTTCCTGCTTAGGAACAATTGAGCGTCGCTGATCAAAGTATGCCTTGACGCATCACTACTGGCCAAGCATGCCCAGCTTTCCTCTTAGTGTGTGCAGTATTGTCTAAATGTTGAGCTTGTGAACTGCTTTGCTGCAAGAATGCCGAGAGGTGGGTGTTTTTTGTCTGCCTTTAAAGGTAGCTAGATATCTCCCTTGACCATAAACTACTAACTAGACAGACGGTTGTGGTACTAATAACTATAGTTTTGGCTTTGATGTGGCTGCTGTAGTACCGTTTTCACTGGAATTTTGTTTCTCTGATGCTTTGGGCACGCTGTGCATGTTAGTTTCTTTTCCTTTGAAAATATGGCGCAGTGAATGGCCTTGGTTGCAAAGAGCATATTTTGTTGTCCTGCAGGCTGTGCTGTGCGTCAAAGTGAATGCCAACAAGGTGCGCCAGGCAGCTTTGGAAGTGATCCTTGGGGTGGGCAAGGCCTTCGTACGCTGGCAACTGGAGGATCCGAGCGGTGCCATCAAAGATCTGCTGTCGCAACTGACGGCGGGCTTCACTGGCAGTGCATACCTTGTCAGCTGTACTGTCTTGGCTCTTTCCAATGTGCTGCACCAATTCAAGGGTTGGTTGTTGTTTCTTTAATTTTCTGTTTATTTTTTCAGCTGCCTGGGACCATGGTAACGGCTTGAGTGGGAGCTTTTGCTGAAAGCTTATGCAATTTTATTTTTACAGCGAAGCTGTATACCTCTACCAGCCAAGGAAATTTTCGTGTCGTCGTTGTAAGCAAAAAAACTCCCGGCGAACAATTGAAGGCAAAACAGCATATCTCCTTTGAAATCAGGCATACAGCATACAACTCAGTATCCGTTTCAATAAAGAAAACCACAAAACAAGCATCAAAACCACATGATGCATGATAAGGCGCGTGTGACCAATAGGAACACCCTCCCACGCGTTCTGGTAAAGATTAGGTTTGCAGCTGCTTCGAAAGGGGTTGACGTCATTCGAAGCCCTTGTGTGAAGTGCGAACCGCATAATGAGTGATAACAGCGCCTGCTGCCACGGCGACGGCAGCTTGCGACGTGGTAAGTGACGTCACTAGCCTTTCATATATAAAAGAAGAACCCGCCTATACCCCGTTTCACCTTGCGTCTGGACGCAGCGGATGCTATGAGCTATCTTAGCCAATCCCGTTCTGTGGACGTGGCCCATGATACGCTTTCCGCGCGTCGCTGTGCCCCCTTCTAAGGTCACGTGACACTCACACCGCCTCCGATTGGCTCCGATGGCTCGTAACATCCGCTGCGTTTAAGCGTAAGATGAAACAAAGTATAGCAACTGATTTCATTGTTGCTGCAGCACCGCGATGAATAGGCCACGCATAGTTAGGACTCCCGAGGAGCAGCGTGAATACTAGGAGCGGCAGAGGGAAAAGAAACGGCAATACGACCAGCGGCGGCGTGCTGCGACTGGCGGTAGGCATTTCGTATAGTGCAGTAGGCAATCGTTGCAGGTGATACCACAGCTTCGCTGACCAACCACCTTCACAGCGTAGATTAGAGCCCCAATTTTTTTTGTCTGCTCTTCTGCAGAGCATGCAAGAGCCAATCCCTGCCATATGACGAGTGGAGCGCAGTTATTGATGCAATGTCAGTAATGTTTGGGCCAAAAAAAGTCCGAGGACACCTAAGCAGTTATGAGCTGTGAATGCGAAAGCATGAATGTCGTTCTTCCGCTCTCTTAGTTCGTCTGCGGCGTAGTGGCGTGGACGGCCACGTTTTGCAACTGCCGAGGTAGCAGCCGACGGCCGAGCGCGCACTCATGAAGTGGCCGCGCCACACTGAGTTCGGCCGTGCAGCCTCTCCAGGGTTCGCCCGAGCGGGCTGTGCGGCCAGGCCTGCACCGCCGCACTTCTTACCTGCAGTTGGGTCACTGCATGCGCTGCTCTGCCATGAAGAGGGCTTCTCTGGTGGCGTTTTTTTTTAACTGCGCCGTGCAAGAGCCAATGGAAGCCTCGTTCCTTGATGACGCGCGCCAGCCAATGGGAGCTTATCCATCCGATTTCTGCTACAGACAACAGGCTTTGCTTCATTGGGACAGGGGAAGGTGCTGTTTGGTGCAGCTTCAAAGCTTTTAATGCTTTAATGCAAGAACAGGTCGCTTTTAATGCTTTAATGCAAGAACAGGTCGCTTTTTTTAATGCTTTCGCAATAAAAAAAGTGACCTGTTCTTGGACCCAAAGCACGACGTACATGATTAAAATTGCAGCACACATCACATTTTTTAACTCCTATGTCATTGGTGCCTCATCATTTGCTGCTGCCCTTTCGTAAGTGGCAACGCTTGCCTTTGGGGTGCCCTGTCGAAAAACAGATGAGAAAGCTTTAAGGCCGAATTGCAAAAAAAAAGTGTGGTCCTTGATCTGTTGAAAAACGTGGGAAGGGGGTTGTGTCTTAATCTTTTTCTGGTGGCTGGCTTTTGAGCTTATTACAGCTTTTACCTTGCAGGACAGTACAGTCCTGAAGTGCTGAAGGGCATCATCGGGGCCGTAGATATCTTGATGGGGTCGCACAACCGGGAGATCGTTCAGGCCGCCCTCTACTTCGTCCGAATGCTCTTCGTCATCCTTGACTCTCAAGAACTGTCTCTGAACTTGCAGCACCTGGTAAGAACTTTGATTGTTGTATGATGAGCCTAATGCAGCAGAATTGAGACACTCCTGATCTGATGTTCATGCTATAAATTCCACGTCTATACACAAACTCATCTCTGTTACGTTACGTTACGTCACGGCGCGGTGGTGGCGCGTCGGGCGCACTTCCGGTCTGGGGCTGTGGGCGGAAGTCCTTATGTGAGACGTGTATTCCTGCGTTGTTTTGAAAGGAACCAAACAAAAACCTGCCTTCTCGTCAAAACGCCTTGACTGGGGCTGTCCCAAGAGTCGAGAAAGGTTTGACGGTCAGTTTTCATGTGCTCGGTTCGGTCTGAGAACGTGGATATGTGCCATGAAAAGGGAAAACCAGACGCCGTCGGACAACGATTGCTTGGGCGGGAAGCACTTTGGGTTGAATTCACGGATACTCGTGGTCATCACATTTATTTGTTTTGTTCCAACCAACATGAACGCCAGAAAACAGTCAAGTTGTGCGGACCACCTGCGGACTACGTTCAGTGCGTCTTCAAGTTCAAACGGCGGCCTGATCGTTTGAACTGTCGTCTGCTCTTTCAAACAATTCTGCTTGTCGTCTGCTCTTTTAGACGACACCGGCCCGTAGACCAAACGTGGGCCCCGTACTTGCGATAAGAAGTAAGTGCAGGCCTCAAAAGACTTAAGTTTGAAGGTTGGTAAGCAGGCTCGATATAAAGAGTAGATACAAGGAGATGTTGATCATTGTTACCAGTGGCCATCACCGACTTGTTATGCCTGATTTACTTGGTTCGATTCTGCTTGCAATTTTCAGTATCGACGTCGACCATCTCAGCTACGGTTCACGCTTTTGCAGCCCGATTGACGTCGCGACTGAAAATTGCGAGCGAAATCTTATCATGCACATCAGGCTTTAGCGTACATTCTGCGGCGTCCACGCGTAATTAATTGCCGCATGTCACATTATTCACGCGAAGTTTTGCGGTGTAACAAGCTTCGGTAATTTCGCTGAGGCCGCTCAAGTAGTCGGACAGTGCGAGGAAGACGTAGAATCAACAATTCGAACGCGAAAAAGGGCAGGGGGACTCGCACCGACGCCCACAACATTGCATTTCAATGGTTTGTTAACCCTTTCATGGTCACTGACGTACCTGTACGTCAGCGCGGGAGCGTCCCGCATGGTTGCCGACGTACCCGTACGTCCGCGACTGCTCATTCAAAAATTCGCGCCTCTGCTTGAACGGGAGCGTTCGCGGGGAGGTGCTGCCATCTGGTAGGTTTGTAGGGAACTACGACCATGTAACTCCAGTCGTATTTGTTTTGGCGCGGCTTTTTGAAATTGCGAAACTGGACGCTCTGTGCAAGTGATACTTTCGAGATGGCCGCGCGTGTCGGCTGCTCCGGATGTAGCAGCCGGCACGCGCGGCCATCTCGAAAGTTGAAAGTTGGAGCGATGGCTCTTCGGGTTCAGACTTTGAACCCTTCTCGGACTCGGAGTCGGATGACAGCTCGATATCCGACGCACAACTGGAAACCACCTCGGTTCGGAGTCCGGAGTCTGACACATAGCTGCACCCTCTGCTAGATTGTCTCGGAAGCGGGCGCGTCGAAGTTTTAGTCCTTTTCGTTTTGTTCAGCCTGCAGCGAGTGCGCCGCAGATGTTTTGAAGTGTGTGTACTATTTATTTTAAGTCTTACATTTTTTTATGCGACAATAAACTAGTGTATACTCTTTGCAATCGCACCGAGTAAAAAAACCCGACCACGGGGGCGCGTCTTTGAAGAAAAAATGCAACCATGAAAGGGTTAATGGGCGACGGCGAGCTTCTTGCCCACACTCCATCGCACATGCACGGCGCTGGCGGCGTCCGCTAGGGGCGATCCGGTTTGTTTATAAACTTGAGCTGGTGTATAAAAGCTCTGACAGTACACAAGGGTGCTGAAAACTAAACAGATATGGAGCTTACCTTTGTAAAGGCTGATATCAAAACAACTTCACCATCTTTTTGCTTTCTGACCTTAGACCACAAATTTCATAATTGGCTAGAACAAGGTACTGTGTACCAGTAATGTAGCCAGGAATTTTTTTTTCAAGGGGAGGGGGGGGGGGGGCACTGAGGGCTGAGGTGACTGGGATACCCATGACTTTGGGTGCGGAGAGGGGGGGGGGGGGGGGGTCAAAATGCATGTGTATATTATAGGGTCGGCTGGATTTCGGGGGGTTGGGGCTGAAGCCCCATAAGCCCTCCCCCTGGCTACGCCCCTGCTGTGTACCACGTGTAACATGAGTGATAGTATCAGCGCCGCTGTGTGGATCATGCATAGATGGTGTTTCTGCCACAGTGGAGAAGCAAAGAACACCATCACTTTCAGCCTATTAAACCAAAGCAGACTATGGGAACACCTCCTCCTCTTGCTAACTAGTGACCGGATTAAAACGAAGAGCGTAATTTCACTAGAATGGATTCTCTTGTGTCCCAATGGGTTTGAGAAACATCCTCGTGACATGCGGGAAACGCCAGCAAGATACATTGAAATACAAACAACGGAGCGTGTGGCCTTTTGTATTTGCCATACAGCCGGGCAACAGGCCAAGAAAGGTTAATGCGTGCGCAGTAATACCAGGGGTACGAAAATTTGTGTCCAACTCTGATATTCCTTGACCATCGCTTGGTGGGTTAGCACTTTGACTCGGCGCGCCACTGTGCTGGCGGGCCCATTCGCACTGCTGCTATCTCGGCTCTTGGCTGTGTAGGTGCGTGTGTGAGCGGTGCTCGCACCTCCCACTTGCTCTTTATGTGGTATAGATTTAAACTAGGTAGTGTTAAAGATCTAGTAGGAAAAAAAATCCAATGTTTTGTGCATAATTAGGCTACAATGCATATTTGCCTACTATTTTTCTTAAATTGTAGCCGCCAACAATAAAGCTCTTTTAGTATTGCGTTTGACGGAACTATACTTGCGTAGATTCTTTTGAGGAAGTATAGGTCATGTACCACAAATAAATTGGGCTTGGGACTTGTTCACACTTGCACACACTGCAAGTGTCAGGATTCCACAGTCGGCCTTTACTGCTTTATGGCTTCTTTATAGGCTCCTTACTCTGATACTAAGCATTAACGCCTTACAAACTGTGTAAACTAAAAAAAAAAAAAAAAAAGTAAGAATTTTTTTTTTTATACACCAACTCATGTTTACAAACAAACCAGAGCGCCTTAGCGGACGCCACCGGCGCCGCGCGTGCGCGATAGAGGTGTGGGCAAGAAGCTCGCCGTCGCCCATAAACAAACCACTGAAAGGCGATGTTGTCGGTGTCGGTGTGAGTCCCCCTGCCCTTTTTCGCATTCGAATTGTTGATTCTACGTCTTCCTGGCGATGCCAGACTACTTGGGCGGCGTCAGCGAAATTACCGAGGCTCGTTGCACTGCAAAACTTTGTGTGATTAATGTGACATGTGGCGATTCATTCCGCGTGGACGCCTCAGTATGTACACTAACCGCTCATTCACACTGGAAGCGGACCCGCGTTCGCAAAGCGGTTGCGAACGCAGTTGTATAAAGATCCAGTACAATTGCACGTGCACTTGATGCCATCGAGTGTGCGTGCAATTGTACTGGATCTTTATATAACTGCGTTCGCAACCGCTTTGCTAACGCGGATCCGCTTCCAATGTGAATGAGCGGTAAGGCCTGATTCGTATGATGAGATTTCGCTCGCAATTTTCAGTCGCGACGCCACTCTGGCTGCAAAAGCGTGAACCGTAGCTGAGATGGTCGACGTCTATACTGAAAATCACAAGCAGAATCGGACCAAGTGAATTAGGCATTCAAGTCGGTGATGGTCACTGATAACAATGATAAACATCTCCTTGTATCTACTGTTTACAGCGAGCCGGCTTACCAACTTTCAAACTTTAGTCTTTTGAGGCCTGCACTTATTTCTTATCGCAAGTATGGGGCCAACATTTGGTCTACGGGCCGGCGTCGTCTAAGAGAGCAGACGACAAGCAGAAACGTTCGAAAGAGCAGACGACAGTTCGAACGATCAGGCTGCCGTTTGAACTTGAAGACGCACTGAACGTAGTCCGCAGGTGGTCCGCACAACTTGACTGTTTTCTGGCGTTCATGTTGGAACAAAACAAATAAATGTGATCACCACGAGTATCCGTGAATTCAACCCAAAGTGCTTCCCGCCCAAGCAATCGTTGTCTGACGGCGTCTGCTTTTCCCTTTTCACGGCACATATCCACGTTCTCGGACGAACCGAGCACGTGAAAACTGACCTTCAAACCTTTCTTGACTCTTTTGGTACGACCCCAGTCGCGGCGTTTTGACGAGAAGGCAGGTTGTTGTCTGGTTCCTTTCAAAACAATGCAGGAAGACACGTCTGGTACACGTCTGGTATGGGGACTTCTGCCCACAGCCCCAGACCGGAAGTGCGCCCGATGCGCCACCACTGCGCCGTGACGTTACAGAGTTGAGTTTGTGTATAACGTGCTGAGCTGGAGCGAATTCTGAAAACATCAATTTACATATTTATTTCTCGTTATAAACAAACTTTTGGAATGTGTCATGCGTGGCATCACTTTAGATGTAGTAATTTAAAAACTTCTTGAAAAAGAAAAAAGGAAGTTTTGGGGTGTCTGCAAAAGCCTGCTTGGGAATTTTTTGAAAAATGTTGTACTGTAAATAATAAGCATATATATTTAAATGGTGTCTTATTAAATTATACAGATTAATCTAAAAGAGTATTCTTTCATGCAAATATGTGTGACTGTTTGGCAGGTGTCTCGCCTTTGCAGCATTTCCGGGGATATCCAGAAGCACTTTAGGATAAAGCTACGGAACATTTTTGTCAAGCTCATCCGAAAGTTTGGGTGAGTACCTTGCACCGGTGTGGCCACCCATGTAAGCAAGGTGTATTGTCTGAGCATTTGGCTATACTGTGGAATGTGACGTGTGCAGGTATGAAACTATTGTGGGCATGCTTCCCGAGACGCACCGCAAGCTGGTCTCCAACATCCGCAAAGTCGAGGAGCGCAAGAAGCGTCGAAAACAACAACATGGGGATCACGATGCGGAATCTGGCAATGAAGACTTGGAGAAGGACGAAATTGCTGCTGCAAAGACCGGCACAGAAGGGTGTGTTAAGACCCGTTCACCCACTTGCAACTGACTACGACCGAATGAGACAAAACCAGTTTTTAAGCCTCTTGCAACGGTGTATGACCGGATGCACTGCTGCGGAGCCGGTCGTAAGCCGTTGCTAGAGGCTTAAAAACCGGTCTTTTCTCAGTCGGTCATAGTCGAATGCAAGTGTGTGAATGGGCATTTAGTTTCTTTTGGCCATTGCCACATTGAGTACTCTTCTACGAGCAAAGTGCTCCGTCAGCACTTGGCTAATCTGCGAGGTCGGATTTGCTTGTTTTATGCATCATGTGCTGGTCTTAAAAAAACCACTGACAGGCGAAAGTAAATTTTTTTCTTCTTTCTATTTGCTTGTTAGTTCAAGAAAAAGTGTATTTGTTGTTTTTAATTTTTGTGTCTAATAATTGTATAGACGTTTTAATAAAAAAATTTATTGTTCTTCTGAGTGGCATTTTAATAGTGAAGTCCATTTGCCACAATTCTTTGAAAAAATTGACTGATCTTAGCCTGATCAGCAAACCATAACAAAATTTTCTAATAGTTTAGAAATATCTATGATACGTCTCATGGAATGTCTTGTTTAGTTTTTAGATTTGACTCCCAAACCAAGGGGATTTTTCACCTTATCTGTTCATTTCTCAGAAGCTGTGTAATTTCGGATCATATTGTCAAGGGCCTTTTTTACACCTGGTGTATTTACTCAGCAAATTGATTCCATGTGATGTTTTTGTTGGCCTCTTAGGATTGAGGAGATTCTGCAAGACACCAGTGACGAAGAGGACTCTGACGATGAAGTAGACCGGAGGAAGAAGAAGAAGGCACTCCGAAAGAGCACTCGGGCCTGGATTGAAGAACAAGGGGAAAATGACATTGTTGATTTCCTTGATGCGTCGGCTGGCAAGAAAATCACGTGTGAGTTGGTTTAACAGGCATGAAAGCGCACACATGGGGCGGTAAAATCTTGCAATATGTTTTCCATCTTTTGAAAGTGTTTACATACTGTAAAATCCCGTAAGGGCACCCACCTAAATGGAAAAAATAAATGGTGAAAAACATGACGTGTGGTAAACACAGGGGCACCCGCTACAAACCATGTGACTCGGGGACTTATACCGCAGGTCTATGACACGGCAAATTCGCGTTCCACAGCACTATAAACATGCAGGAATTTGCTACAAACTCCTGTATCATAAGAGAGGATTCAGCAGACTGCGGATGCAGCAGATTCATGCACGGTGCGATAAACACTCAGAAATAGCCTACAAATTCGCGTACTACGGGAACCGATCTCGCGCGCGCAGGTCGCGGACAAAAACACGGGAACCCGCTGCGAACTCGCTTCTCACACGTACCAATACCGCAGAATGCGCGGTTGATGTGATTCCCATCAAACATTGCGTGATGTCTGATGGGAATCGAGGGGTGGGTGTTGTTTCGGAATTTTTATGTTACGGATATTTAGCCAGAAAAACAAGCAGGGCGAACTCTTGGAGGAGGGCACATTTGCGGGATTTTACGGCATACTACAGGGTATTTTTCTCTAAGACAGAAAATATTTAAAAAAGAAAGGACACTGGAAATACAAAAATTATTCCTTTTGGGAGCGCTATCCACATTGGTTGATGTTAGGTAGTAGTCTAAAATGGGGGGGTACTTAACTAATTGCTAAAATTCACTAATAACTTTTTAAATAATACTTTCAGTTGGCACATTCCAATTCGAGATGTGTCGCTTGTCAACAAAATATGCGGTAGGAGTTAAAATTCAGACAGCTAATTTCTGCTGCACGCCAGTTATTCTTTGGCAAATTTAAGCTATGAGCAAACGAGATACCGAAATTAGGCACAAAAACAACAGCGTAAATCCCACCTGGAAGCAGCGTCAGTGGACACAGGTAGCAAGTCGTTGCGAGCTGGTAAGGGTCATGTGGCCGTAGAGGGGACGTGCCCTACTCTGCTGTCTTCTCGGGCGCTTGACTTTCAGTGCACTTTTTCTGGTTGTTTCGATATGGCAGACACTAGACAGCCTAACTTCGTCAGAGAAAGGCATGGAGCGAAACCTAGTTATCTAAAACTGGTGACTTATGTTGACAGTGGGCAACATATTTTTAATTGGAATATGCCTGCTGAAATTAATATTTATGAAGTTAATCAATGGATTTTAACTAATAAATTTGCAAATTATCACTATACTCTAGTCCTGACGTCTGCCACAGTGGATAATGTTATCCGAAGAAATTTTTTTTCCATTATTTCCAGTCTTTTTTTTTTCTTTGTTTTGGAAAAAACACCCTGGATATGCATTGATGGTCACTGCACAAGAGTATCAACATGTACAACTGTTCCCCTTTTCAGTGGAAAATGGATTATGTTTTCTCTTCCTAGTGATGTCATTAAGTGGGTGATTCACATAACTGCTGAAGTTAGTATGTTCGCTTTTTCTAGTAAGGCTGATGGGAAGGGTGGGTATATATTCTGCTGATTTGTTCCATTTTTGTGGGCTTTTTATACAAAAGTTGGCTTTATTATTAACTGGTAGTAGCTTCTTACAGGTAGTCTGTGCTAAAATAGTGGCAGTGATTGTAGATTCAGCCATTTTGCTGTACGTTTGCCTGTTCTAATTTGGTGTGATACGTGGTCATATCTTTTTTGGCAGCAACTGATCCCAAGAGTGCTCCAAAGAAAAAGGGCAAATGCAGCTTTGATGTGACCGAAGACGGTCGGCTCTTGATTGTCGATGAGCGATTGAAACCTAGGAAAAAAGAAGGTATGTCTTCCACAGAGTTACAACACCTGCATGCTGCCAGAATTGAAGTAATCTGAAACTCCTTTATCAGGATCTGCAAGCGATGTCGAAGAGGATGCCAATGACCTGCTGGAAGCTCTGTCCCATTACAAACAGGTGATGCACTTTTCTTGTGTTGCTCGAGCTGGGTGCATTCTTTTCCTTTGCCTTACTCTACCGGACTGTCACTTGCGCATTTCAGAATCCAAAGCGTAGGCAGAGCACTGATCTGAGTGCCGGAGAAGGAACTTCGGGTACATCCAGGGGTGAGTCACTTTACAATTTACTCATCATATATTTATGTTACTCAACATATGCCAAACTCTTTACTGAAAGGACATGGAACAGCACTTTGCCTCAGAACTCGAGGATAACCTATTATGTGTTAAAACCTGGAAGTAATCTTTAAAGGGAAACTGAAACAGTTCTGTATTTATTAATTTATTTCAATTGACCTTCAAGAACCCCCTCAGGGAGGGTATGACAGAAGGTTTTAACACACGCGTTTGTAACATTAGTAAAGGAAACAAGAACAATAGTAATAAATTGATGCAAGAATGTATACATGATTAAACTGAAATCAGTCATAAACAAAACATTGTAAAGGCACTTCCCTTCTCTTTTTCAACTGTGAGGCAGTGGTGAGAACAACTTCACTCAATTTCTTTTTGAAATGAAGAGGATAAGATATGGAAACGATGCTGCAGGTAAGGTCATTCCATTCCTTTGCTCTGCGTGGGAAAAATGAAGCAGACGAGGTCACTGTTCTAGTTTTAGTGCGCATCACGTTGAGTGGATGACCGGTACGATAAGGAGTTTGTGCGGGTGGCATGATGTTCGGTGAATTTGGCTGGAAATCGTAATAGAATTTGTGAAAGAGTGTTAGTGGAAAATATTTTCGGCGAAGTGATAGGTTATCTAGTTGAGCACGTTCCTTTAAGCCAGTGGCACTTATTTCAAATGAATAGCTGGAAAAAACGAATCTGACTGCATGATTTTGAATTGCTTCTGATTGATGACTGAGATAATTTTGGAATGGGTCCCATATAGCGGCAGCGTACTCTAGCTTTGGGTGGATTAGTGCTTTATAGGCGGCAAGTTTTAAGTTTAACGGTGCGAATTTGAGGTGTCGTTTTAGTTGTCCGAGTGATCGGTTAGACTCGGAAATGACATGATTAACATGTAGTGCCCAAGATAGGTTACTAGAGAAGTGCACACCTAGGTATTTATAACTTAGTGCTGATGGAATTATGGTCTCATTGATAAAATAGTTGTAGTCAAAGGGAAACTGAAGCGGTTCTGTATTTGAGAAAAAAACACTTCAGTCGTCTTTGGCCTCCAGGATTACAAATAACAAAATTATACGTATTTACTCGCAGAATGAACACACTTTTTTTCCGAAAAATCAATGCAAAGTTGAGGGGGGGGGGGGGGGGGGGCGTTTGTTACGCGAAGTAAAATTTTTGTGTCCGTATTTACCTGCATAACGAACTGACCTTTTATCCCGAAAAATCGACGTAACTTCTTATCTCTTTGCGCGCGGCGCGTGACTCCAAAACCAAACTGCGATGCGCAAAAAAAAAAAAAATGCTTCTCTCCATGTTTATTTTTCCTGCTTCCGTTTTTTTTTTTTTTTCCCCGCCTTTTGCAAGTTGTTTTGTTTGCCCACGCTGCCCATGCATTCGCGAGCTCGCTGCACCAGGTTACAAAAGTGCGTTCATTTCGAGGGCTTCTCGCTTCTCTTTCCAAAGTGCGAGGAGAAGGCGAGGGCAGGATGCCTGCATCAAATACTTTACTAGGGGGAATACATTCCACTCCGCTCATTTGCATTAGAACGAACGCCTACAGCGCCGAATCCAGCCCTGACGGAGTGGAGGTCCGCGCCAGTCCACACGCATGTGCACGTGGATGTTCGCGGCGGTGTCGTCTCAGATTCCACCTAAAGCAGGGGCGGATCCAGACCTCCATTTTAGGGGGGCGGTTCCTCGGTGTAAAACGGGGGGGGGGGGGGGGGGGGGAGTGTTTATATTTTTTGTGGAGTTATCGTTTTTACTAAACTCTGATAACATAATATAGATCTTGAGAGCTTTTGTATCGGTTTACCTGTCGGGGATGAACTCTTTGAATTAAAACCTTTCGGGTGACCACGCTATAGGTAAGTATCTAGAAAATTGTGGTGGCACTATCCTTTCTGAACACCATAACGCAAGGAATTTTGTAGTTCATAGGAAACGGGATTACTCCATTCGCGTGGCAGCGCGCTAGAAATAGAAAAAGAAGTTTAACTACTGGGGATGAATGTTTGGTGCTATAGCGGCTGTGACAATTGCAGACAGTGTAACTTGATGGCTCAGATATCCCCGGCGGGGCTACAACTTTTGGGCTCCTTTTGCTTGAATATTTATATATTCTCGTTACACCCGCAGAGCTTGTACGGACAGCCAACCTTTGCCAACTATACGGAGGAAGCTCATGCAGCTAATGACATGCGAAAAACGTTTTAATCTAAAACTCTGCTGTTCTTTGAGATTAAGCTTGGCATAGTAGTTAGAACTTTATATTCAGTGCCAAAATGCAGAACGTGGTTTTAAAACATACTTTTCATTGTCGCCGGTTGCTTCAATAAAGCGAGTACGTTGCAAACAAGCGAAAAAAATGGCCCAGCGGCTTCGACGCTGCTCGCGGCGTCAAAACACTGTTGACGCAGCGAGCGAAACGAACGCTGCCAGGCAAGTTCGTCGGTTGTTCGCCGTATATTTGGAATGTCCAGAGTGCAGCACATGCGGCATTGCCAACCCAAACTCGGGTTTTCACGTGTTCTGGATGCAACTCGAGAGAACGAAAGCGAATAATTGTTGAATATTTTTGAAAGCATGTTGCAGTTCGGCAACTATAACTTTTAAACTTAGACAAGACCTTAAACCAGCAATGGATCCTTCCAAATTATATTCAATTGCACTTCGTCTGGATATTTTCTGTATGAAAGGAACACTCACTTGTTTCTGGGTAGTTAGCTTATTCGTCAGGGTCGAGAGGACAGGTGCAGAGATATGATGGGGCAGAGCGGTTGTCCGGTCGGCGAATCTCAACTGGGCTAAAGGCCGATCACGACTGCAGCATGGATGTTTGGGAGTCGGTGTTCACTCGAACGGGCACAGGCACTGTCTATTTAATTTATGTATAGTCGCATCTTTGAAAGGGCTCGTTTTCCCCAAGTCCCTAGGTAGGGAATTCGAAGCCGCAGTTGCAAACCAGCAAGCCCCGCCTCTGTTCCGTTCGACACACACATATTCGCTCCTGCAAAGCCGCGCGAAAGCTCTGCCGTCAATCCACAGAAGCCGCGTTTAACTCGAAAAGTAAAGACGGCGCCAAGGGGATACAAGGGGTAGCGGGCGCCTTTCCTAAGATATGTCCGGCCACCCTAAGTTAAAACGGCATTGTATACAAATAAATGCCTACGGCGTCGGCTTGAGGACCCCGTGTAAGCAGCCTCCAGCCTTTAGAGTGCTCGTACCGTTTATCTTTCTTTTATTAGCTTCCCGCCACGAGAAGTTGTACCGCACGCAGTATGAAGCCCATTAGAGAAAACATCTCCCCCTTCTGGCGCTCGTCGGCTTCTTTCTGTATTCCGCGCTGCGGCGCTGATCCTCAGTGAGGGATGGAGGCGAGGACGAAAGCGGGCTTATGTTTAAGCCAAGGTCGTGGGGAAGTCCGGAGCGTCTTCAGGAGAAGCCCAGACCCAGACTACACTGTACCCAGAGCATCTGCTTCCTCTCTCAGTTGAGAAGAAAAGCAATTGGTCACCTGGTTGTACAAGCTGCATCCCCCCCCCCTGGAACGTCTCCTCCTGGTACGTCCCCTCCGCACTTCCCTTGGCAATGAGCACACCGTGCCAATAAGATACCTTTAGTGAGCCCGTGGGCGACAGCATCTCAAAGCAAGCCAAAAAAGACATGCCAAAAGACAAGCCCAGAACCACGAAGAAACCATCAAACGAAAAGTGATGAAAAGGCGGCCGCTAGAGAGGAAGGATAATCCGCTGTGTATAGGATCACACCCTTGAGGAAGGCTGCTTGGCGTCTGCGTTTGGAAGCTTTCAGGGCACAAATTTTTTGCAGACAACCTCCAAAGAGAGAGAGGCAGACAGAGAGAGAGGGAGAGAGAAAGGGGACTAGATATGTTGAAGGTATTTTCCCCCCGTGCTCGACGTGCTGGCCTTGTTTGGAAGTGTGCCTGCAGTCGAGGACCCTGATATTTGGTGCGCCTCCCCACTGTCTCTCCACTTCGAAACTCCTGGCGCCGTCCCTGTCGGGAAGACGTACCGTGACCCTGACGGAGATAAACCCCACTTTGGAAGCGCCCAGCAGGCGCATCCACCCACCGCTGTTTTCATCTTTTGTTCCTCGCGTCGATTGCTCACGTTCTTTCTTCGAGCTGACGAAGAACCCCGGGGGGGGGGGGGGGTTGCCTGGCGAGGCGTTTGGGGGGGGCGATCGCCCCCACCGCCCCCCCCTTGGATCCGCCTCTGACCTAAAGCCCCTTCATGTTTCAAAAGTAGCGCAAGGTGCGTCGATGCACGTGCCGCGACAGAAGTGGCGCGCGGCACGTGTCTCGAGCATTTCCACAACAATAAATTTGGTATGTAGAACAACCATCGTCATCATTATCATTTACCGCCGAGACCTCCCCGACGATAGATGGCTCTCGCCAAGCCCAGAGAACCTGTCCGCGCCGAGGCCATTGTATTTGAGAGGAGTGGAATGTATTCCCCCTAGTAAAGTATTTGCCTTCATTATGTACGCTTTGCTTAGGCGAGGGCTTCTCCGCTTTTCTTTCTTATCTCCTGGCGCGTGACGCGCGACCCCGGGACCGAACTGCGCTGTGCAAAAGAAAGAAAAAAACTCCTTTTGTTTTTTTCTTTTCTCTTTGTTCGGTGGATTTTTTTTTTTTTTTTTTTGCCGCCTTTCGCAAGCTGTTTTGTTTCGCTTTGCTTAGGCGAGGGCTTCTCCGCTTCTCTTTCTTATCTCCTTGCGCGCGGCGCGCGACCCTAAGTTCAGACTGCGCTGTGCAAAAAAAAAAAAAAGCTCCTCTCCATGTTTTTTTTCTTGCTTCCGTTGGATCTTTTTTATTTTTTTAACACATTTTGCAAGGCGTTCTGTTCGCCCACACTGCCCATGCATTCGCGACCTCGCTGCACCAGAATCAAAAAGTGCATTCATTTCACGCGCGTGGGGGGAGGGGCTCAAAATTTTGATGTCCGAGTTGGGGGTGAACGTCCGAGTTGGGGGACGTCAGAGTTGGGGGAGTTGGGGACGTCCGAGTTGGGGGTTGCGAGTGAAAAAAAAAAAAGTCGAAATTTTGAGAGCCGACTTGGGGGGTGCGTTCATTGCGCAAGTGCATACCTGCCAAGTTTTACGATTTTATTGTAAAGTGTCCGCTTTCCAGCGTTTTCTTACGGTTATCGTATTAACAACAATACTTAGATTGTGGAAACCAGCTGAACTTACAGAAGAAGTGTTAGGAGAGAAAGGAGAAAAGACGTGCGATCGCTGGACTACCAACTATTTATTGACCCTCCTCTTCTTCTACTGGTGTCATGGCTGTCCTTTTCACGTCTTCTTCTTCTTTTTCTTTCTTAATCTTCCTGTACCATCATGGGCATTTGCGTCTCGCAGGAACTTCTTTTCGCTTTCCTGTAGGGCAATGGAGGGTGAACTGACGCAGTGATCTTCTTTTTCTTCTAAGGCTAAGGCCTCAAGTATTTCTCGGGCGAACCGGTCTTTGTGGTGACAATATTTGTATGATTTGTATGACAACAACAATATTTGTATGATTTTCCGCACCCCGTGTAAAAAAAAGTTTGTTTAAGCTGCATCTCGCCTGTTTACAAGTTGGGGTTGGCAACACTGGTACATCGACCTGTATGCCAGGGGGTGCAAGCTACCGCTCCAGTGTTGTAAGGGGTGGTATAGCCGCTAACATCCATCCATCCATCTTAATCCAAAACTGTTTAGGAAATCTCCTTTGTTGTGGCGACGTTGGTTGTGGCATAGGTTGTGCGTTGTGTTACTGGAACTTTTACTCATGATCCCTTGAAACCATCTTTGCTACAAGATGTCGGGAAAAAAAATTCTTTCAAGTGTTTATTCCCAGCTATTCAACAGACTTTTCATTTATGAAGACGTCGCGCAAGGGCGAAAGGTACGCATTTTGTAGTCTGTGTCGCTGCGATGTCGACATTTCGCACGCTGGTCGCCGGGACATTCTGTGTCATCTGAATACAAAAAGCACAAGGACTCTGCAAATTTAGTTGAAACTAACGAGAAGCTTGAAGGGTACTTTAGTCGATCAACGGATTACGACACTACCCGAGCAGAATACCTTTTTACAGCATTTTTGATTGAACACAACGAGCCGTTCACGGCGGTTGTTGTGGAGACGTTAAAGAGCAAGAACTTTGCTCTTTAACGTCTCCGTTAAACCAGGCACAGGCGAAAGAGTTTTCAGCGAAGTGAAGAAGGCACACACGTAGTTCCGCTCCTCCTTGTCGAAAAAGACTCTTGAACAGCTGTTAGTTGTGAGATGCAGCCAGCCCGGAATGTGCCATGATTAAGGGGGGACACTACCCAAAAAAGTGAATGTCTGAACCGCTTGTTTGATTTAAATTAGATTTACAGGGCTTGTTTCTGTTAATGTTGAGAACATTCCTGCCAAATTTTGTTAACCTGGGTGATGTACAAAAAAAAATGCAAATGTTCAAAGATGAAAGTGGGCGTGTCTGTGTAGGAAAACTATTGTCTTGAAATTACTTATAAATTTGTCATTTTCATGTGTTATATTGCTTTAGGACAGTTCAGAACAGATAACTATAGAGCTATATTTCTATATTATACCATCTTTCATGACACAAAAGCCAGAGAAACGCAAATACTGTTTTTTAGATTTCCATCCTTTGTCCAAAAGTTTAGTTCTTGAGCATGAAAAATGACAAAAATAAAAAATACAAGCCCATAGTTATCTTCCCCTTAAAATTTCACCCCAGAAAAACTCCTAAAAGTGAATCCAAGTTACGTAATAACAAAACAATAGTTTTCCTAAAGTGAAATTTCTGCCAAAAACTGGAATGGAGAAAAATGCATTCAAAGTGCTCCAACCTCCACCTTTTCTTTAGCATTGGTGGACCAAAAACAATTTATAAAAAATTAACTATACAGTGTAAACTAATGAAATTTCCTGGGAATACTCTCTGGATGTTGGTGGATGTAAATATGACATTTGTTAAAATCAACTTTTTTTGCAGAAATTGTTTTTTCTGGGTAGTGTCCCCCCTTAAGTGTTCGACAAGAACTTCCTAAGAAAAGCAAAAGCTGCAACTTCCTCAGTGTTGGCCCAACCTTCTACTTCTAAAGAATAAGACATTTTGTGCAATGTATGATGTGTTTGTGCCCTAGTTGAGGCATTTTTCTTACCTAAACCAAGTTTTTGAAGAATAAAACAGTTTTCATATTTCTTCACACAATTGTAGTGTTTTTTGGCATCCCCTGTAGTATTTTCAGCACTGTAGGGTTGGCATGTCTGCGAGTGTGTTCATTGTGCGTGTAAATACGGTATTTCAGATTGATGCGCTAGGTAGCCACAACAGCGCTTTTAAAACAGCACTGAAGCCCCTCCTTCCCGTTGCGTTTGGCGCAAGGAGTGAATCATGACGAATTATACAGAGATCTTAACATTTCCGCAAGCCTTAGCCGAGCAGTCAAAGGCGCTGCACGCGTTCCTTTGCTAGCAGCACGCGCAAGGCAGCTGAAACCTCCGGGACGTCACAACTAGCGGTTGGTTTTTCGGTTTTTCTCACGTCTACTGATAGGTTCGGATCAAATGCTTGTGATATTCATTCACGGGACAAAAATACGCTAGAAATAGCCTCTAACTCGTTTTTTTTTTTTTTTTTCCAAGAACCTTTTCAGCTTCCTTTTAATAGCGAGCACAGAAAACGTCTGAAACTGAAACTGCAACCTGTGCCGAGGCTCTGAACATTGAGACATCATTTTTGACATCTCACTGTGACAAATGACTCGTCATACTCTGCTTTTTAAGCAAAAAGTTTGATTTGTAGGAGTACTAAATGCTGTTATGTTTTGTATCTGTACTCGCATGTTGCTAGTAAGAAGATTCTGTTAACATTGCGTTTTTCATTTGAAGCAGGTGAAAGTGCCCCGCCAAAGAAGAGGAAGGCTGCAGATGCCAAGGTGAATCGCAGTTCTTATGGTTTTTGAGTATGTTGAGTGTGGTGTGCAAGGACCATCTTTTCAAATGGGTCCGTTCTTGACGCAGGGCGCCTCTGGAGACACGAAGAAGGGGAGGTTTGAACCCTATGCTTATGTGCCAATGAACCGGAAAGCACTCAATAAGAGGTATTCATTTGCTCACCATTACTTGCTTGCATTTTATCCGTATAAGTTTGCGCTCATCAAAATGCGTGTCGACATGCAACTTGATGTTGCATGTACGCACTGATAGCGTTTGCAGAAGATATTCAGCTGCGCGACTGGCAAGAGACAAATTGTCATTTGAGCAGTCATGTCACCAGTGTGGCACGTGTCTGTGCACGCTGTTGATACGAACTGAGGATTGAGTGGCAAAAATGGAGATTGATCAGAATTCGGCATATTTTCATTTGTTTGCAGTTAGTATTGCCTTACGCTTGTTTATAGTACCCCAGAGAGCAGGATCAAGCAAGATGGCACCATACAAATCTATCCTATGGTTGAATGTCTATATTAAGGAAAGGAAACTCCCCCCAAATTTTCTTTTTAAAACTCCTGGATAGGACTCATCGTCGCAAAATAAATATTCCTAAAAACAATTCTTGTTACCGCATGCAAGACTCATTTGAGTCTCGTAACATACTTCTATTTCAGGTTGAAGTGTCGAAATAGAAATGCATTTTGGAATCGCTCCTCACTCAAATTGAGTCTGACATAAATATAGCACTAAATTTGTTTGTTTTGTGGTGAAAGTTATTTTTTATGTGACAAACGTGTCCTATTCAGGCACTTCAAAAATATTGGATTTTTTTTTTCTAGGCTTTACAGATTTTTTTTTTTTTTTTTAAAGCCGTGAAGGTTTTATTAATAAAGTTTGTGCAGGTGAGTTATATGGTCAGGGGGGCAGAATATATAGGGGGCCAATCGTCTCGATAAGTCGGTTAGTTACCCAAAGTTCATTAATAAACTTTTTTGATTAGTGAAGTAATCGTATGGTTCAAATTAAAAACTTGCCAAGCGTCGTCGAAAACCACTAAATAGGTAAATTTTTTAAATATTTGGAGCACGAGTGCGTGCTAAAGTTGCCACTTATGCAGCAGGGGCAAGGCTCGTAGTGCAAAAACGCAAATGATATAGTTATCATCCACATTTTGGCACTGCCAGTCTCGTGTCTGTTGCATGAGTGGTAACTTTAGCATACCGCTGGGCATCCACGTGCTCTAAATCTGTTTAATACTGATATAGCGGTGTCACATGTGTGGAAAATTAGATCCAAATGATATCCTATGCAAACAAAATTAATAATTTTGTTAAGACCGCTGATCAGGACGATAGGTCCATGCCTTGGTGGACAGACTCACTCTGACGGGCTAGGAATGAGACTGGAACGTTGTGTTTAAATAACAAACAATTTAATTTAAAATATGCTCACAACTGCAACGCAAAAAGTCGCACACAAAATGCATCAAGTCGTTGCCCCCACTGTGCTAACTAACTACACACAAACACATAAAAATAATCTTTCTAGAGCTTACGTTGGAGAAACGGTGGCAAGACCAAACAAACAAAAAGATATAACAAAATAATAGACTAAAACTATACAATGCTACAAGGGTGAGTGGTGCGAACCTGGGTCCGGAAAGTGATGTGGGTGACGCGGTGTGTTGCGACGCTGGTCGAAACGGGGAAGTCTGTGTGTGCTTGCATGCTCCGTGCGATGCTCCTCGACACAACACTCGTCCACAAGCACACACGCTTGGGGAACCTACAGAGCTGCTCCGAGCTCTTCCTGCGTTCCGCCGCTCCCGCTGTCGCTCCCAACTTAAGCGTCACGTCCACCCCCGGTCAAGTCGCTGCACACACTGCCTTGACAATTCGCTTGAAACCAAGCCGAGATCCTCAGATTCCCATTTCCCTTTGACATGACAAAAAAGAAACCACCCGAGCTAGAGGACAAAGCACACCACCGCACCCCCACCTCGAATGGGGACCTCTTCTGCAGTTCCTGATTAGCGCTTCTTTCCTGAATTGGGGTCCGATAAACAGAACCAGATGATGGCCTTAGCTCTCCTGCTCAACCCGCAGGGCAAGGGGTGACAGACGATCGGATGCGCTTCCTTGAGAAAACCCCAACAAGGAAAAAAAAAGTCGAATTCTGTGACAAGTGGTTTTTGATGATGCTTGTCAAGTTTCTGATTGGAACCATGTGTGTATTTTCAATAGTTAAGACATTGAATAATAAATTTTAGTTTATAATCCGAGGTATCGTGACAATTAGCCCCCTAGATTATGTCCCCCTGGCCGTAGAACTCGCCTGTACAGACTGCGTTAGTGTAGCTTTTACAACTTTTTAAAACAAATCTGAAACATTCGTGAGTGTCCCTTTAAATCAGCCTGCCTACATCCTTTGCTGTTTTTTTATTGCTTGTTTTAGGTTCAAGAAGTCTCAAGAGTTCAAGAACATCATCAAGGCAGCTCAGAAGGGTGCAAAAAAAGGCCAAAAGAAAGCGGGGCGAGCAAAAAAGTGAACTAGAGCCTAGTTAGAATTGTGCGTATCTAAAGCTTAAAAATATTGTGTTCAATGGCATGGCTTTCAGGTGTAAGCTGTGCACCTGTTTTTGAAATGAAGTTCCGTAAGCCAGAGAATGGCCTTGCCAAAACGATTATACACAGCCTTGAAATAACAAAATAAAAAGAATAAGACATTTCACTTCCCAATCAGAGAGCATCTTCATTTTGCTTTATGAGTGCTGAAGATACTCCCTGTATGGGAAGCCTAGTCAGCTTATAACTTTGTTATGTCAAGTTGGTGTATTAATGTTTTTAAAACCTATTTCCATTAACTAACAGATAATTTAAAAACATGGCATCAGATAGAATCTGTTGAGATGCAGATTTCATAAGCACATTTGACATATGCTTACTGGCAAGCACATAAGCAACCATTTAAGGTAATGGCAGTGTCTAGAATTCAAGAATATGTTTCTTCTACAACATTAATAAAGCCTATAATAAAAAATAATCCATGCTCTGTGTTCAGTTGTTTTCACCACTTAGACATTATAATTTGATTTAGTGTTTCAAGGGTTATTGCATTTTACACAGCTAGGCTAACCCCCCACTTCTTGGAACCAACACCACCACTAATTCAGTCACAAAATTTCTGCATCCACCTAGAGAGCTAAAATTTTCGAGCGTTTTAGTACTTGGTTTTAGCTTTAAAAAATGAGACGTTTATAATTCCCTGTAATGCCGAATTGGAGTGCAGCTCTTGAGGAGGAGGAGGGGAGGCTACAGAGAGGGGGGTATCCTCTCCTCCTCCGTACCCTCCCTTCCTTCTTCCTTCCCCCTCCTACTTCGTGACAACCTCACTGTGAAGGTCGTGACCTTCACGAGTGACCTTCGTGACCCTCATGACGTCATTATGGGGAAACGTCCCATAATGCAACGTGCGGTTACGCCGACGGCGACGGTGCTCAAGCCGGAAACGGGCGCCTAAGAGCTGCGCTCTAAAATTTGAAAGCATTGCTTCGTTCCCGTATTAACTATTAACTGAATCCCAGCTTCGTCTCATTACTACACAAAATGCACTATAGTGCTACGCATCGTGAACTTTGCTGACCATGATACTGAACAGGGTGAGCAATGCATGAATCAAAGTAGAAAATGCCTGAAAAGGTTTTCTAAGTGGGTATATCTAATTTGCACATTTAGGAATGGTCTTTCAAGGAGGATTGGGGATTAGTGGACCTTCAGCACCAGAGTTGAAATTTGGAGTTGGCTGTAATGAGTGCATGTGCCAAGAGGCGTAAGGGGCACTAAACCACTTTTTGCGACAGTCTATTTACGGTACTTGTTAATGTGTCAATCTTTTGATACCAAGTTTAATAGAAAAATCGGCCACTACTGGATGTAATTTTTGTTTTAGAATGCTTAGAGCCCATAGATTGCTATGGTCTCTAAGCATCCCAAAACAAAAATTACATCCAGGCGTGGCCAATTTTTCTATTAAATTTGGTATCAAAAGAATGACACCAGACAGTGCCAATGGACGAGGAAGGGTGGAGTAACTGCGTATGCTCCACTTGCGGAGCAGAGTACCGCAATGGTGCTCCCAGGGTGGCCATGTTGGATCCAAGCTGAACTGCGGGAAGCGACTGTCGCTTTTGCAGGAGACCTGGAGGTGCAGATGGCGTGGCTGTGAGGCGGCGTGCTGCAGCGTGTGGAGTAGAGAAGACTTAGTGTGACGACACGTTGCAAAGCCGTTGTCCCGTCATTTGTCTTCTATTTCTCTATGCCCTCGGTGGACGTAGTAGCTGACGAAAACGTCCCTTTGCAAGCTGCAGCTGCGCGTTGTAGTGTGGTCCAAGGTGCCCGGATGTACTGGTCGCGTATCACTCTGCCAGCTCCGCAGATGCGATAGTTCTCCATGTCGTCTGCTTTCCAGACTTTGGAAACATGTTTTAAAACCTTGCTCGCATTATAAAACAACACTATTGTACTGTACCCAGTGACTACACAATATTTAATGGCCAAGGAACCTTCCAGTTCGTTTGGTTGTAGTGTAGGATATATATTTCGCAAACGCAAAGCGAGAAACATGCTCCGCCTGAAACTCGGCGCCTACAAGGTCATTTTCCTGCATGAAGTTTGGATTCAGCTCGGCGCACATGACCGCTTCTTCGCCGGTACGGAGTTGGCGGTGAAAGGAAAAGAAATGCTATACTCTGGCTCTACAAGCAGAGCCTATACAGTTACTCTAAGGAAGGGTAGGGTGCCTACATGTCTGTCTGTCTCTGGTGAAGACATCCTTTGTTGCACCGAGTGGGCCAGCTCGTGATGTGCTGGTGCAGTCAGTGCACGACTTGTGCGGTAAAGTGGCATCCAAGCATTAGCCAAGAGGATGTGCTTGAGCCGAGTCTCACTGCATTGTGCACACTTCAAAAGATGTTAAAAAATGATTGGGCAGAAAAAATGGCTGAAATGTCGCCACTCGAGCAAAAGCGCGCGTTTACAAAGACACTCTAAGGAAGAGCAGAGCCCTGTCCTTACTTAAAGCTCCTTCATGTTTCTAAAGTAGTGCAAGGTGCGTCGATGCACGAGGCACGTGCAGCCCTTGGGAAAAGATAATGGCGGCGCAGCACAGCACTGAGCTAGATTTTTGACGCCATGTTCTTCCCAGAAGTAGCGCGCGGCACGTGTCTCGAGCATTTCCACAACAATGAATGGCGTCACTTTTCCCAGGATAGAGGGGCTTTACCCTTCCTCATGCAACGGTGCCTTCTGGTGTCTGCGTAGTTCCAAGGTAATAAATATTTCTATACCAATTTGTATAAAGAAGTTGGCCATGCATGAATGTAATGCTTGGTATTTTTAGGATGCTTAAGAGCACATAGATTGAGTTGTAGACTATTGCAGAGAGTGGTTTATTGTCCCTTTAAGGCTGATGATTTAGACACTTGAGTTTTGTTGCAACTGAGTGTTGTGTATACTCCGTTCAACCCTAAGCTGAGACTGCGGTGTGATCGAGGTACGTGCCTGCCGGAACAATCGGCAGCCTCCTTTTCAGTCGTCTGACCCCGTTCTCTGGGAGGCACTCACTTGATCGAACGACGTTTTAGCGAACGCCCACGTTTCACCGAATGACACTTTAGCGAATAGTCGGACGCAGCGAAGCGGCGATTTTCGGGTGGGCCAAATGGGTTCACATTTTTGTAATGAGCTGCCGCAGACTGTCGCCGCGAAGCGGCGTAAGCGCAGCGCGGCGGATGGGTTAACGCGCGCCCCCATTATTCGCTAAAACGTCGATTCGCTCAAATGTCGCTGTCCGCTAAAACGTCGTTCGCTCATGTGATATGGACCCCCGTTCTCTGCAAGTGGGTAGGGGCGGAAGAGTGATCATATGGCGAAAGAGGCGTACGACTGGTTCAACGAGGACATAGTTTCTACTGCAGTCTCGGCTTGTGAATACTCTATTGGATAGTCGTAGAACATTTATGATTTCTGTATAGTTCCCATTTACTTTGTGCATCATTGTTTCATCATGAGCTTGAAAATCTTTTGACAATGTTTTCAACAACCATTTATCATAGATCGATAGTGTGCCCTATCGGCCCGGAATGAAACGCAAACTCTGGAATACATGGCCTTCCATACGTATGCTGCGACATGTGGAGGCTGATAAAGTGGAAGTGGAGAGGGGGAGGCTGCGAGGGTGTGCATGTCGAAGTAAATGCATCACTTGCAGCCGCCTCTTCACTCGGCAGTTTTATCAGCCTCCAGGTGGCGCAGCATGTTTCGAAGGCCGCGCATATTTCTCTATGGGCCACGCGTTCTGGCATTCGCATTTTGTTCCGTTCGACAGTACAGTTGACCTTGCAACTATAGTACCGCCAAAGCCTTCGCTCTAGTGAAATGCAGTTCCAGGGCCACCTCATAGATGGTGCCGGCTTGTTCTCTGGTCTTAAGAGATTGCAAGAGGGCACAAGGTTACACCGTGCAGTCGGTTTCAACCAAACTCAAGTTTGTGAACCAGCCTCTAGGGAACGTGGGTTTTGTACTGCTTTTAAGCTGAGCAATTCACACCTTTAAAAATGTGTTTTGCAAAAATGGAGTGGTTTACACAGCACCTGCAGAGTACTGCGGTAAGAGTTTGCTAACAGGCTTGTGCGATGTAAGTCACCTCATATATGTAAGAGATAGGAGACTGGCACACACGTAGCTATTCTAGCCCAGTGTCCTTTGGTACTCTGGTTGCCTCTAAGACAGAGGTGCATAGGACAGTACTGCAGGTACGTCTTGTCCAGCCTCGCTCTTGAGATTTCGGGACCACTGATCTCGTGACTCAAGATAATGTGAGCCTCGTAAATGCCTTTTGTTGGTTTTCTCCCTCTTCTAAAAGTCAACGGAAGCCTCTACGCACCTTTTGTGCACGGAGGTTTTAACTGCAAAACACAGATACACATATGTAGGTGCCAAAAATACAATGTCAGATGAGACCGGAAAACAGCGACAAACATCCATCGAAGTGTCAAAAATACAAGAGGCAAATCGGAACATATTCATTCCTAGAAATATTGCTCTAGGACCGTTTTTTTTTTAAACCATCCTGTCTTGCAGTTTTTCGTGAAATTTTTTCACCAATAAGCACCATTTTTAGTGTTCGTCCGTAACAGATAACCGAACTCTATGAAAAATAAACATCTACAGAGGTTGAACACGAAGGAGTGAACAAGGACAAGCACAAGTTTCAATTATAGTTTCTTCCAGAAAAAAAGGAAATCGTAAAAAAAAAAAAATGACCCTTCCTTTAATGGTACCATGAACCAACTAGCGCAGCAACAAGTTTTGCTAAACATCCGCCGATTTCCCTTGTAAATAAACGCCGGAAAATCTCAAGGGGCGTGCGGGCGGGCGCGAAGTCCTGTACACATCCTAGTTGGCCTGTACACTGTGGTCCTGTACGCCTGTACTGCATATTACACTCCTCGTCCTGGGGAAGCCAACGCGTTGGGGTAAATGTGTGGAGCAGCGCGGTTAGCGATTGGCGCGGTTGCTGCGGGCAACGTTGCCTACGGTTCTCTGCTACTGGTTCTACCCAGTGGTTCTACCGTTCCCCCGACTGCGTTCCCCCCACAGGTTCCCATGGTTCCCTCAAGTTGCACGTTTTTTTTTTTCGTTTTTTTTTTTCACTCTAGTAGCGTCTTGCATTGCGAACGTAGGTTTTGAATTGGGCGGCGTCTCGTGTCACCTGGCACCTCTTTTGAATGTTAGAAAGTGAATTGTTTTTGCTAAGCGAGGTTAAATCTTTTTGTGATATTAATTTGTCATACCACATATATAATATTTTGTTATAATTTTGTATCTGTTAAAATTTTGGTTAAGTAGGACAGAGTCTTCATCTCTTGAACGGTAACCACGCCCTCACGATCCTCACGATGATAGAAGCGATAGGGGCATCGCGTAGCAAAGGGAAGCAAGGAAAGGAAAGGTTCACCCACAGTGGGCGCAGTGGGCAGTGGGTTCACCGAAGCCATGAGTGAAAGTAGCGGATGTAACGAAGGATGAGCAATGAGTGCAGTTGCGAAATAAGTCATGCATTTTTCTCGTTTACGTGTAGCCAATGTACTCATCTCGCGTCATTGGTGCTAATTGATGGTACGAAATGACGAAGTGGGCTCCTGTGTCCGATAAAAGCAAGTATGGAGTCGGTAAGGCAATTGACGTTTTGAATTCGGTCACTTGGGACCCAACCGCCCTGTGTGTATGTATGTTTGGGCGTCGAGAGCATTGCGGATTATTCGGAACCCGTACTTCCGTACCATGCCTCCCCACTTCCCACAGTGCGGACGGATGTGTATTTCGGGTCAAGTGTGGAATGTGTCCTAGAGCTGGGAGCGTGCCGCCAATGTGCGTCCGGCAACAGGTAGTTCAGTGTCTTGTTCAACATGGGTTATCGCCTGCGCGCACCTTTGATTGAAAATCGCTTGCGCGCTTGGGACGAAGAGCACGCCTTTCTAGAGCTTTATAATTGCTAATTTAGTCGATGATTATTGTAGTAAGCGATCATCGCGGCGTTTAGCAGTAGCCTTGTTTACGCTTTGCACATGAACTGTTTTCCGCACAGATTTATCTTTTGAACACCGATAATCGTTGTGAAGAATGCGCAAATTAGCGTTTAACCTTTTGACGTGTTACCTACTGCTAAGTCATGTTTCGTCTACAAAACACCGGTCGAGGACAGATTGTCATCGAATGTTTTCGCACCTGTATGCTTTATCGCTGATCAGTTGTATTATTTATTGTCCTGATATAGCTAAGGCTGAAGCTTGGGCTAGTGTGTGTGACATCTTTAGAACGTTAAAACAGCGCAAACGACGAGGGACCAGAAGCAGAAGGACACATACACAACACTGTGTATGTGTCCCTCTGCTTCTCGTCGTTTGTGCTGTTTTAACCTTTTAAAGATGTCCTGATATGGACGCTGTGCGCCTCAGGCGATGTTCTTCAGATGTTAACTATTGGTCACACTGGTTTAACATCGCGATTGTGCAGAGTTGCACTTTTATTTACTCCGCAGTCGTGTCAACAGATTCCGAGCAAAAATTGAGTAACTATTCATGTTTACAATTAAGACATAAGAGTGTTGCTCTCCAGAAGTGCTTCTAAACACTGCTCATTGTCATAATTTATCAGCTCGGCATCAAGGCAAGTATTGAATTAAAAAACGACGGTTAAGGGTGCAATGGAGGTGGTGTAGATTAAATACAGTCTCTATCCTCTTGACAGCCGGGACAATAATTTCCCCAAATTCTACTGGCAGTCGCCTCCCATTGGCTGTCTGAAATCGTGTGGCAACTGCCGGTAGAATACTGACTTTCTTATTTTCCCGGTATTTCATGGAAACACGTTTTATTGACAACTTTTCGTGGATACAAGTTTCATAGACATACGTTTCGTCGACACTAATGTTTCATCGACACTCGTTACGCGAATTGAATGCTGTAGAGACATTTCATTGTACCTGTATCATGGGCTCGTGTGAACCTACCTAGCCCACCCATTCACACTGCTTTGCGGTGACAGTCTGTGGCAGCTCATTACAAAAATGTTAACCCACCTGGCCCACCCGTACACACCGCTTTTGCGGAGACAGTCTGGGGTGGCTCATTATAGAATAAAAAGCTAATCTAATGTGTCGATGGGCCAATGGGAGGTGACTACTGGCAGAATATCAGGGAACTTGTTCTCCCGGCTGCCAAGAGAATAGACACTACCTTAAAGGGACACTGACAGGCTATTAATGCTCTCCAGGGTTTTTATTTGTACATGATATATGAGAGCCCAATTACCCAGAACACAGTTTATGGCTCGAAATTTGTTTTTTTTTTTAGCTCGAAAACCGACGATAGAGAACTTGCCGTTTTGAGTCGCGCTTGCCCTTTTTTTTTTTTGTGGTCACGAGCCGTTTTTTATGGTTTAGACACAACCACCAAAGATAATCAAAGTCACAGATCATCGAAGGCACACACTCATTACTAAAATTAGACTGAAAATAAGACGCCAATTTTTTTGTGGCTTCTAAAACGTTGCAAATATGTTGATTAAAAAAAAAAGTTGCACAGCCACATGATTTTTGATAACTTTCTCCTCTATATTTCTTATTCCTCTCCAGTTCAGTTTCGGTTTTGAGTAGTTGAGTTTTTTTTTTACTTTATTAAAAATGTGATGCTGTAGCAAAATATTGATTGTGTAGTCTTCTGACACCTGACACCACAATGGGGTGTCAGTGTCCCTTTAAATGTAATGAACAGAACCCAGTGACTGGACATACTGTAAACAATGCAACATAAGTAGTCTCTGGGGTTTGTTCATTATACTGAATCACTTATTACTCGGGATAGAAACTGCTGCTGATAAAATATTCTTTAATCATCATTTTAAGTTGTCACAGCTGTTCATTTGTGTGTAATCATCATTTTATCTTGTCAAAACTGTTCATTTGTGTGTAATCATCATTTTAAGTTGTCACAACTGTTCATTTGTGTGTAATCATCATTTTAAGTTGTCAAAACTGTTCATTTGTGTGTAATCATCATTTTAAGTTGTCACAACTGTTCATTTGTGGTAACTTGAATTCAGTCAGTGACCTTATTTGTAGTTCAGGTCTAAATGCATTGCTCCGCATGAAATATTTTTGAAGGGGGGACACTACCCAAAAAAGTAAACTTTTGAACCACTTGTCTGATTTAAATTATATTTACAGGGACCTGGGTGAAGTACAAAAAAAAAAACTGCGAACGTTCAAAGATGAAAGTGGGCATGCCTGCGTAGGAAAACCATCGTTTTGAAATTACTTATAAATTTGTCGTTTTCATGTGTTATATTGCATTAGGACAGTTCAGAGCAGGTAACTATGGAGCTATATTTTTATGTTATACCATCTTTCATGACAAAAAAGCCACATAAACACAAATACAGTTTTTTTAGATTTCCACCCTTTGTCCAAAAGTTTTGTTTTTGAGCATGAAAAATGACAAAAATAAAAAATACAAGCTCATAGTTATCTTCCCCTTCAAATTTCGCCCCAGAAAAACTCATAAAAATGAATCCAAGTTACGTACTAACAAAACGATAGTTTTCCTAAAGTGAAATTTATGCCAGAAAGTGGAATGGAGAAAAATGCGTTCAAAGTGCTCCAACCTCTACTTTTTCTTTAGTGTTGGTGGACCAAAAATAATTTAAAAAAAAATTAACTATGCAGTACAATCTAATGAAACTTTCTGGGAATACCCTCTAGATGTTGGTGGATGTAAATATGGCTTTTTTCAAAATGAACGTTTTTTTGCAGAAATTGTTTTTTCTGAGTAGTGTCCCCCCTTAAGCATACATTGATCAATGCTATGAGTTTTTATAACTGTACAGGTAAGTGTCTAGTGATTCTCTTAATAAAAAGGTTGTCCTTCTTTTTTCATGTAGCGATTGCCAATTTTACCCAAGAGGGTTTGCACAGACTACGGCTAAATGTTGGGGATGCTGTTTACATCTATGAAGAAAGTGAAGGTATTGATCGAGAATTTCTTTTTATTATTTAAAGTCGGCAATACTGAAAGGACTAGAGTTCTGTTAGTGATTTACTTAATTAAGAAGAAAGGAATACTTGAGGCAACTATTTTGTTAAAAGTTATTTCTAACCAGGCACATATAGCTGCTAAAAGTTGAAACCCACAATTTTTTTTTTTCCAGTTGAGGGCGAGGCGTGCATAACGAAGTGTGATGGGTCGTACAACGCATTGGGAAGACGACCAAATCTGACCACATGCTGGGCAATTATGGCATCATGTGAATGCACATGACACCATGATTTGCCGGCGCCTGGTGGGATCTGACCATCTTTCGTCGTATGACCCATTGGACATTTTACTGTGCACGTGTTTCATACTTTCTGTTACGTTCTTACAAGCATGTTTAGTTGACTTTGAAGTCAATTATTAGGCTAATAAGCTCGGGAACAATATTAGGGCTTCTTTTTCAAGCATGCTTTTAGCTTTTGCCTGTTTGCTTGGCTAGTTTCACTCTCAGGCAAGATGGCTCAGTATTTCGGGCACATGGTTTAAATGTGACATTTAAAAATTGCTTGTGGTGTGTGCAGGTAAAGAATGTTTTCCCACATTTCTTTCAGAGTGGTACTATGGGTGCTGCACAAGCAGCAAAACCAAGAAAGGAATCTTTCCAAAGTCCTACATTGCTGTTAAGGACTCCATCATTGATAAGACTGGGTACTAAACTCTTTGGAGGACTTCCCTTTGTCCACCTATTCAACATGCTTTGTTTTGCAGCCCTCATGAAGTAGTCATTCCAAAGGAGCCATCGATCATCAAGGAAATCACAGCTGTTCTCCGAGAATGGGGTCCCATCTGGAAGCAGCTCTACCTTGTGGGTTCTGGCTGCCTTGTCCTTGACATCATTAGCTCACTCAACACTCACTCTGCATATCTATATCAGCTGGAGGGGGTCTAATGCTTCCCTGGAGTCAACATCCTGCATGTTTAAATCACACAAAGGCTTATTGAAGCACTGTTGTTCCAGGAGAGTTCGTGAACTTAAGGAATGCTCAGTGCCTCCTTTAAAAATGTGTTGCTTCAAAATGAGTTTAAACATGCTTCCTGTTAATAGTTTTTGTTTTTGGAATACTGGGGCAATTTTGTTGTTTACTCACAATTTTTCTCATTCATTTGTAAGATTCATAATGCCCTACATTGTTTCCTTGACAGACCAACAAAACGGAATTCGATTCCGTTCGAAGCATGATGTACGAGCTGATGGATTCCAGGAGGAAGATTATGTCTGGCACTCTTCCAGTTGTACGTCTGCTTTGTGCCCACAATTGGCTCGTTTAACGACGATACAGATCTTATGCTTACATATATTTGCAGCTTTGAACCCTGGTCATAATTTTAGTTGGTGTTTCCTAGCTTAAAACGTCTAAAGCGTGAATTAATTTTTTGGAGTGCAGCTTTTAGGTGCTTGCTCCCGCGTTTTGCGGTGACGGTGTAACTGGGGGAGGGGGGAGGGTGTGTATGAGGAGGAGGGTAGGAGTAGAGGAGGTGGGCCCCCACCGTACCCTCCTCCTCCGTATCCTCCCCTTGTTCATATCCTCCCCCATACCCTCTCCTCCTTCTCTGTAGTCACGGGCGGCCACATTTGCACATATATATGTTTCTTTCTCAAATTGTTTTCGCACGGTATATTGCAAAATCAAAATACCTCAAGAGCTGTGCTCTAATGTCGCGTTAAGAGAGATTTGTAAACATCGCAATTTTTTAATTGGAAGATTATTTTTTTTGTTGCTATAATAATCTTTATAGACACTTTTTTTCTAGACCCGTCTTTCTTTGCATCATTTGAGGTGGCCGTTTCTTTACTTCCAGGATGAACTTCGGGAGTTGAAACATAAAGTGACAACCAAAATTGAAATGGGCAATGCGTAAGTTTGTTTGTTTTTGCATTTTGGTGCAATTATGACATCGACCACCCCTTACTAGTAATAGTTGACTCAATTATGTTCCAATCCTATGGCGGTTTGCAGGATACTCGACCTGGATCTAGTTGTCCGTCTTAGTGGGAACATCCTGAACCCTGATGTCACTAGTACGATTGACCTGTACAGAGCACACCTCGAGGCTGCACAAAGGATCAAGCAGATGTCATCGGTAAGTGCAAGGGGTGGTTCAATATACAAAGGTTCCTTTGCTCTTGAGTTTGATATTTTTAAAATTGGGGGGTAAGGGGGGGTTTAAATAATAAAATAAAAGCTCATAATAGGAAAGAAATTCGTTTTTTCTAGAAACTATTACGAAATTGGGGTTTTGAAATCAGTAAGTATAATGAAAGGCCTGTTCACACATACAGCTCAAAGTTAACTCGGTGTTGTACATACATAACTGATTTAGCAGTGCTCCGCTGTATATGACACCACTCTTTCTTGCTTACACATGCAATGCAGCACTATGTAAAGTTCCAAGAGAACGAGAATAGTAGTATTGAAACGACTAAATGTGACTTATTAATTTGACTTTACATATAGCTGCAAGTGTGTACGGAAGGGATACCTGAAAAGAAAGATCCTTGTGGTTTCAGAGGGATCCTTGTGGCAGCCGCTCTAAGTCTCACAGGAGTGTCATTCTCAAGTTCCTTCCCAAGTTTCAACCACCTCTGTATTTTGTTTACTTCATAGTTGGGGGAAAAATAAAAGCAATGAAGGATTACCATTGACAAGTCACACAAACATAATTATTGAATTACCACCTTTAAACGGAAGAGGCAGCCCCTGAGGACTAAAACATATTCTCTAAAGGAGCTAAGAAAAAATAAAAACAAAAAGGGGGGGGGGGTAGTTTTAAAAACATACTGTGTTGCAAAGGTTTGTCTGCCCCGCATCTTCGGCGCAGACCAGAAAGCGTGGCTTCGGAAACTACTTTGTTTGCAAAAACACTCTTGCCAGAAAGCGCTTTTTCGTGATGCCAGACGCTTGCGCCGTTCCTTACGACGATGCACCAAGAATAATAATTTGTACCTCTCAAATACATGGCTTGCACGGAGTGCAAACCTTCTGCAGCGTGCATTTTGCACCACCGGATTTGATTTTCTCAGTAAGAACAAATCGGGGGGCAGTGACCACCAGCATATACATTGCAATCCACTTATAACGATCAGTTTCTAGACTAGAGACAATCAATTTCTAACCCAGGTACAACAATAATCAGTTAGAACAATTGAAATTTTAGGTTGTTTTGTTATTGTTATAAGCGCAATTGCACTGTAGTGCGATGACGTCACGTGCAAACCATGTTAAACGGTTCAGCTTTCTGGTGAAGTGCGATAATTGCAACACTAGCAATAGATGTCCAAATTGTAAAGTTGTGCAGTATTTATAGCAGTCTCGTGATGATATATGGCAGTCTAATGAAATGTTAGGGCACATGACTGATAAAGAACAGAGTTGTAAGGTGAGAACCCAAAACAAGTGCACGTAAAACTGAAATTAGCTTCCCGAGGCAGTCTATCACAAAGTTTCGAGCTCATGCAAGCCGATGCCCAAATATGATTTATATTAGGATGCTCAGAATCTTCGTCTGTCCTTCGTGCTATTTATGTATAATTCGAAATATCATTGCATGCATCTCTATGCATTTCTTTTTGCAGTAAGGCGTTGTGTAAGGGATTATTTAGAAAAATACCATTTATTACCTCTCCCTTTCTGCACACCTCATGTGTTTGCCTTGCATTCTATCATGTGAGCACAAAGTCCTTTTTGGCATACCCTGCAACCCAGTGTTTCACACTGCCAAACAGCAAACAAAAAAGCATGTTTCCGCAGACTCAACAGCTAGCATATTTTCGAGTATTGTCCTCCCATGTCGGTCTCAAGCGGCTATGTTCATTTCATTTATTTATCCTTAAGGGCCTGGGTGGGGCATTACATAAGGGGCGGAGTAGACGAAAACTAAAAAATACTTGAAAACAACAAAGTCAAAAGTCAAATTTATTGATGCTAATAAAAATATATTGAATTACTGACTGAAGATTTGGCAACATAAATGAAGGGCCAATCATCTTAAAGATATACATCATGAGTAAATGCACCCCCAAATTATCTAAAAGATGCTGTGCTACATCATAAGTAAATGCACTCCCAAATTATCTGAAAGATGCTGTGCAAATCTTTCCCAGCGTTTTTATCCTCAACAAACACATTATAAGTGATTTGGGAGAGCCTTAAACAAATTTCTGATTTTGAAGCTAATTTAAATAACTATGTGTTCCTGACACAGGTATAACTTCTCAGACCTATAGAAGTCTGTTATTGCCTCTTATGTGGTAAACACAACTTTAATGTGTCTGTGGGCTGGACAAAAACAAAGTACACGGGCACGTAGTGGAACTCCGACGATTACGCACGCAAACCATCGGAAAGTGCCCAATGCGGAGCTCAAGTTTGTCTGCTTCCTACACAGGGGTTGCGATGATGTCAGAATGCCGAGCTCTTATTGGCTGATTGAAAAAGAATATTGGGTAGACCTCAAGTCATCTAGCATTGACGTCTACCCACTATCCTTTCAATGAAAGCCAATCAGAACTCGGCGTCGTTCTGATGTCACCGCAGCCCCTGAACAAGAAGCAGACGACTTTCTCTCCGCATTATTTGAGAAAGTGGACTCTTCAGTTGTGTCCCAGGGTAAGCGTGTGGAATGCATCTTAAAGCTATGCTTATAGTGAAGTCTATAATGGTTCCTGTAATTGATAAAGTTGTTTATCATTTCTTTGTTTTGTTATTAGATCAAAATACTTTCATTTGAGTTCAGAAGTTACAAAACAGCTGAAACCTTCAGCTTTGACGTTCACGCCCTGATTCCAGGTTCATTTGAGTGTATACTCTGATAAAAAGTACACCCCAAAAGACACGTGCTGATTATTTCTCAAAATAAACTTTGGAAATGCAGATTGCTACTTTGTGACCTGTTAATGACTCTATTCCACACTCTTCAGATATTTTAGTTCTTATTGTGCAGTTTTGCTGGATGTATACTGCACCAGATTTTTAGATGGTGGTAGGCACATTTAAAGAAACACTGGAGTCCTTAAATATTTTTTTTTAAATGCATGGGACACGTATGTAACAAAATAAACCTAAAAGAACAAAAAAACATTTGCACAGTGTTTATGTTGCGAGACTCACTTGAGCGATTCCAAAACATGCTTCTATTTTGGGGTTGGCATCTCAAAATGTAAGCTGGAAATTGACACAGCAGCTGTCTCTGAAGTGCATACAATCTGCCGGCGTGAAAGGAATAGCGAGTGAATTGCGGAAGGGCTTCAAGTATTCTGTTTTGTTTGCTGCATGTGAGAGGGCAATGCTGGAAATACAATGAGTAGGCCATGAGGTTGCGGGTATGTCAGAAAGTGTTAGATAGCTTCGAAATGTAGCTTCTCCTTATTAGGTCATTGTTCCTGGGATTGCAAAGCCACGATGCAAAAGTTGCATTTTGTCTTTCCAGGAAGAGGGCCTTTTTTGGAAACTGAGCTAAATATGCAAAGGCTTTGCAAGGGGAAATAGGATGCTAAAGTTTTTAGAGTTTTCAGTTTCCATGTTCATGTAGTGCTTCTAGTAGTCACCTTGTCTGAATTTTCTATAGCTGTGGTATCATTCCTAGGGTATTTCATAAGGCATTCTTTGTGGCTAGTGAGGAAGTGAGTTGCGTATGGTATGATCGTATGTCAGCTTGATTTGGTTGGGCAGAATGGTTTTATTGCAGCCTTCACATTAATTTAGCAAGGATGAGAACTTAATTAAGCCAGCTTTGCACCAGTGCCAAAACTCTTCTTTCAAATGTCTCTGTTGTGTAGAAAGACAATGGATGCCCTATCTACAGTCGGGCAGTAGTAGTGGCTTTAGATAATGCTAAGTAGTCAATTTTAAACTTTTATTGGATCTTTAATTATCATACTTAAGTTTGTTAACATCCCGATTGCTCTGGCAGGCCCAATCAGACATTGGATCTCCCAAGACATCTAGCCGCTACTGCCACAATCTCTTTGTGGTGCTGAAGAACTTTGTCTGTCGCATTGGTGATGACGCTGATCTCCTCATGACTCTGTATGACGCCAAGGAGCAGAAGTTTATCAGGTGTGTCTTGTAAAATCCTTTTTGTATTTGCCCTTGATTTACGTGATTGTGTTTGCAAATTTTCAGTGAAAACTACTTTGTTCAGTGGGGAAAGTCTGGTCTCGCTAAGGACTTGGACCAGCTGAACAATCTGAGGGTTCTGTTCACAGTGAGTTTACCAATTAACTGCTGCTTGTTTCAATCGGTTCATGAATGGAGGAAATGTTGCTGTTTCAATTTAACCTTGTAGGACCTGGGCAGCCGTGACCTCTCTCGTGAACGAGTCAACTTCATCTGCCAGATTATTCGAATTGGTGGGTTTAATTCTATAAAGTTTAATTTCATCTTGCAGGTATTCTTGTGTTGGCAAGTTTTCTATTAGGCTTACTCAGGTGGAAAAATTAACATGCATATTGTGATAATAATATATTCTTTATTTTCCAACCAAAAATACAGTGTTGGTGGAGCTCATGGGGGGAAAACAAGCAGTTAAAACAGCTTGACTAAGCTCCAAAAGCTTGGACATCCACAAGTTACGAAAACTGAAATAAATAAATTAAAATAATAAAAAGAATATACAAAAAGCACTCGCAAAACAGTTGTAAGAAAGAGTAAGAAAAAATAAAAAAGGTGCGATACAAGAAAACAGACTTACAACAGAAAGAATAATAAAGAACTTGGGACGAAGGACGACAAACATTTCTTTCATGAAAGAAATATTCGTCGTCCTACGTCCTGAGTTTGTTCTATCCTTTCTGTGGTCAGTCAATTTTTCCAACACATTTTTCAGTTGACAAGAAAACACTGTCGTAAATATATAATTTAAAAAGTAATTAGGAAGCAGAAACCATTCAATATTAAGATAGAGATAGACGCAAAAAGATGCGTGTCTAATTTGACCGGTGGAAAAATTTGATTAATATGAAGTTCTATGCCTGCATCCTCTCTTATATAAAGTTGTATTCCTGTGTCATTGGAGAGTTCCTAATTTCTGGGATTAGGATGCTTCTAATGTTTTTATGCCTACTGTTTACATCCAGGTGCCATGGAGCTAAAGGAGCCTGACCACAAAAGGTCCACCCTTTACTCCAAGAAGGCTGTCGAGTCCGAAGGCATGCGTCGGCCATTTGGTGTTGCTGGTAGGACTTTGTTACTTCGATTCAAGGCCTGATTGGCCAATTCTTTACCGGTGTGCGAGATGACCAAAAACTCGAAAATTGTGCATGTCACATTGGGTACTCTGTTAACTTGCGGTCATGGTTAGGTATCTGAGATTTCCCCTTTTTTTCTGACACCGTCCTCTTAACTCTGGTCTCATTTCAGCTATGGACATCTCTGACATCATAAGTGGGAAAATCGACAGTGATGAAGAAAAGCAGTATTTCGTGCCCTATGTTCAGTGAGTTGCACCAAGCACTTATGAAATGAAGTCTACCCCTTGTTCAACTTGGTTCACAGATCATAAAAGTTGAGCATGTCGGATGTCAGCGACTGCTGGCACGCAAAGAGGACTGCAATAGAATGCACGAGTACAATAAGATGTCCAGTGTAGGATAAGACATAATACTTGGTTGTACTGATTTCTCATCCTACCTAGCATGCTTTACTTTGTGTTTTACCAAACTCAAAAATAGGATTCTTCACACGCATTTGCTAACGTGGAAATTACTCAACTAACAACAGTAAATCAAAATTGACATGAATGATTTAAAAGCTTCAGTTCTTTGCTCATTCAGACAAAAGGAGGGAAGGGAAGATAAGGTCGAGCTAGACCTTCCGAAATAGGCAAGATCTTACTGACAAGCAAAATTTATGTGAAACTAGATGCTGCTATACTCTATACAAATACTACCTCGAAAGCCCATCAACCTCACAAGTGAAGCTCGTGGGAAGAAAAATTTCCGAGATGCATCACACTGTGCCCATTTTCTAAAACCAGTTGTACGCCCTTTGTTAGCCCTTCTATGGTTCTGTACAAGCTGAATCCCTCTTGAGAGGTTGGCAAGCTTTACTGATTTCATACAAATCTGTCTCTTATGAATTAAGCTTGAGCTATGTCTGGGACCTTGCCCTCTTCATCCTTTGTTTCTGTCTCGACCTCCCAAACTTGAAGCATGTAGCCTGCTTGAAATGCCAGGTGTGTCACGAACTGCTTGGTGGCAGGTGCGGGGAAAGGGATTTCCTGGACACGGCCATCAAGAAGGCGCTCTCGGCCAAGGAGATCACGCAGAAGGAGCACAAGGGCCAGGGCCTGTGGATCTGCCTCAAGCTCCTGCATGGAGACAACAAGCAAGTGCGCGAAGAAAACCCGCACCTTGTCTCGGGAACAACGGCAGTCGCTCGCAAAATGGGCTTTCCCGAGGTCATTCTGCCCGGTGAGGTCCCTTTCTTGGGTTGTCAGTGAGTGGTGTGTCCTGGACACTCTTACTTCCATCAGCTGAGTTTTCATTTGTCTGCTTAGAGTTGGCTCAGGCATAGTAAGTGTTGTCTTGATCATTATGATATTTTTTATGGTTTTCAAGGTGCCCTGTACATACAGAAGGGTGGATGGGTCAGTCTGAAAAGTGTTACTTGACTTTTATTCAAAGACTCGCTAGTTTTCTTGAAACAGTGTTGACAATGATTTTGTGGACGCTTGAGTTTAGCTGGGAAATCACTTGAATGATCATTTTATTTGTGGTGATTGGTTGCATTATGGTTATTGTTCTTTTTTTGTAGTTTTGATTTTTGTTAAAATAAAACACACTCCTGAGACAGCCTGAAAGAGCTATCAGTATTGTAAATAAATAAATAAAGGGGAGCTCTGGTGAAATTATGATACTAACTGATGGGCCTTGAAATTGGTTCAACACAATAATAGACACATTTGAACTAGTAACCCGAATTTGAGGTCGCAATAATTATTCTTTTTTTTGCAAAGGAAAAGTTTTTAAATTTGGTCTTCACTGTTTTTTTTCAAACTGGTAGTCTCTACTGGCAAAACTGCAAATGTGATGACAGATGATGTAATAGGAGGGCAGTATGGCATGTTCCCGACGGGTTGCAAGAAGTTCAGTGGTGTGAAATGAATGCTAGGAAAACTCATGCCAGCAGTGCAGTATGCTTTGACTGCCTGCTTACCTTGCAAGTTGTACAACATGACGTCGCCCCAAGTGCGGGAAAATTTGATTGTTTGGTTTGGGCATAGCCTTGATTTGTCATCTTCTCAATAGCCGTTTTGAATTCAGAGGTCATAAATAGTGTGCCGGAAAGAATGCAGCCTATTTATTATGCAAACATGTTTTGTTTGGGTCGCTCTGACAACTGCTGGAGCTCCCCGTTAATCTTGCAGCAAGTTGACAGTCATAGAGTGGGAACAACTGCCGCACTGGGTCCTTCTGGCTGAAGTGCCTTTACCAGGACTAAAAGCTTACCACAACTTTGCTTTACTGTTCTGAAAAGTAGTTTGTTGTGTTGGTACGTACAGGGACCTGAAGCTCTGTTCAGATAAGATCATGCACGCGAGTCCGGACAAATTTTTTGTTTCTGTTAATTTTTTTATATGTTACTGCTAAGCATGTGTAGGCAACATAATCAAAAAAGATTTTGCAAACAAAATATTTCAAGAGAACAAAGACTTTTCAGTGCGCCAAATAGCAAATTTGATTTTTGAAGTTTTTGTTTGTCATGTTTGGCGACACCTACTATGCAAACTACAAATATCAGAAATCTAAAATATTTTGAACATTTGGTTTAAAACATTTGGTTTAGAACATTTGGTTTAAATATGTACATCATTGTGGTGGAGGTTATATATTTCGAATAAAAAATGTGCAAACATGGCTCTTTTGATGTTTTGCCACCAATTATCTAAAGAAATTGTATAGCTACAACATTAAAATTTGTCATGCATTCTTATTAAAATATTCTTTCGAATGATATGTAAATCATTACTTTTTCTAAAAAATCTTAGCTTTTATGGTGTTCCAAACTTGTTTTAAAGTGTGATGCTAAAGAACTTCAAAGGGCAATAAAAAAAAAGCCATTTTTGATTTTTCTGAAAATTATTGTGGTAGTTCTCCACCATACTCTTGTGTTTATTCATAAAAAACATGTTGCATCATTTTGTTTCCTTCAAGGTTAGAGCGCTGCAAAGTGTACCTTCCATGCAGGCATGTTTGCCCAAGGCCACAGACTAGATTATTCTCTGATTCCGTGTATTTTATGCCTAGATATATTTTTTGTTCTGTATTTGGGTATTGGGCTCAAGTTGAAGTATTCTACTAATAAAAACAATACCTGCATTGCTTTCCCTATTTATTTATTTATCCAATAAACCTGTTTTGCCCTTTAAAGGGGGGGGGGGGTGCAACGATTTTAAGATTAAAAGAATTTGCATCTCGTCATTTTTACGTTGTTTATCGTGCCTCAAGGATAGAGAAAACATTTCCTAAAATGTTACGATTCCGCTGCATAATCGCAAAGCAAAAGTCAAGCTTCTTCCCCCACCTGCAGCTGCAAGTGGCAGCCAAAGGAACTACGTCAAGAAGCTTACATGACCTCGCTCGGTTCTAAGCTGCAGTATAACGCCCGCTAATGTCAGCAGAGAGAGGGAGAGGAAGCGTCCTCCGAGAGAGCACATGGGAACCTACACGGCACCCCAAATTACGTCACTAGGAGTGCGACCAGGTGTGACCCTGAAGATTGGGACTGAGTTGAGGGGTGCCAGAAATGCCAATATTTATCTTCTTTTTTTTACACAACAACTAGGACATAGACATTTTAACCCTGGAGAGTGGGGACAAGGAGGACAAACACTACTCATCTGTGTCGTGTTTGTCCTCCTTGTCCCCACGCTCCAGGGTTAAAATATACATTCAACCAGCTCGCCTGCACCCTTGCTTAAACTAGGACATGCAGGCAAAATCAGTTTTCTGTTCTTTACTTTACAAGTGTCAGAGGGCAACTTCCACAAATTTTTGACCGAAGTCCGGAAATCGTTGCACCCCCCTTTTAAGCTTATAGTGAAAATATAAACAGATGAAGCTACTTCATTCAAGAGGAAACAATGAAAAAAAAATTGTTTTAGGCATTCTAGGGTGGCATTTTGCAGACTGTGCTTGCCTGCTTGTATGTGCTGCCAACAAATGGCGCAATGTGAGACACGAGAGGATGCAGCGCCTCGACCAATCATCTCTAAAAGAAATGGGATGGGGGGGGGGGTGGTCCTGAGGGACCCTTTATTATGTATTATTTTGCACTTATTACGTATTACGTATTGCACTTTTAAAATAGGTATATGAGAGAGACGCATGTCGTGCTGAAGGAAACATTGTCTAAACTTTTGGAAAATCGTCTGCTAAGCTCAGTGCCGACGTGCCCTTGATGCTTCCGACATCTGTCTGCAGTGGTTGCCAGCACATACGAATAGGCAACCACCGTCTGCGAAATGCTACCGTAAATGGCCCGAAACAGGTTTTTTGTTCTCTTGAACCAGGCCACTTCATCCGTTGATTCCAACCTCCACCACCTAGCTGCGTCTCTGTAATAAATCCGTGCATGATACATTTCGAAACCAATATTTGCAAACCATCTCAAGTGGGTTCAAAGCATCGGTGTATATACATAGTCTGTGACAGGGTTAAGAGTGAAGTGGAAGCTCCCCCCACCTCTTTCCACTTTCGCAGAGCGAAGGCTGGAGAGGAGGTCGCCTCCTCTCCAGCGTTTGCTCTGCTAAAGTGGAAAGTGGTTTCCTCTTAACCTGTCCCCGACTATAGTAGGGCTGGAATTTACATTTTGTATTTTTCTGCTATTCAACAGGAGACGTTCGCAATGACCTGTATTTGACGCTTGTACAAGCAGAGTTCTCCAAGGGCACCAAATCTTCGGACAGGAACATCGAGGTCACAGTGAAAGTGTGCAACGAGAAAGGAACCATCATTCCCGTACGTTTCTGGTCCTATTTCTGGTTACACTGGCACTACAGGACATATTCACTGACTACCTTTGCTGTGTGTGGTGCTGCTTTGTGCATGCCGACAGTAAGCTACCAAAATCTTCTTTCCACACCATCAAAGCTGTTGTTTGTAAACGATAAGTTGCTTTCCCCACAGCTCTTGCCAGTGACCTAGTCTGAGTACCTCCTATATGTAGTCACCACTGGTCATTGCTTGTAGCAGTTTGTGTAGTGAGCAGGTGAATGCTTTTTGGATTTTTTACTTTTCGGCACTTCAAGGTTTCATCACTTGCAAAACATGGTCTTCAATCTTTTTATGGTTACGGTGCAATTGTTTTGTTGACAAACAACAAAAGGCAAGTTTATTGAACACTTGATTGGGATTGTATGTTTTCAAATTCTCTATTTTTCTCAAATTTTTTTTTTTTTTTAAAAATGAGCGGTCTTGAAACTTGTTTCTGAATTGATACCTCTAAACCGATTTTGGTTTGTTGGTGTAAAAAGTAATAAACATCTGGATATTGCAGCTTCACTCGCACTACAAATGTAAAAAAAAAAAAAAAAAATATGCAGTAGGTTCTTTGTGAGAGGCTGATCATCTATTTTTTAGTACTGGCCTTTCTCATTCTTGAGCTTGGGAATCTCTGTAAAAACATAGCTTTTTTTTTTTTTTTTATTGAATGTTTTTATTGGTCAGAATAGTATATCTGGAGTTGACATTCTTTTCTCTGAGTCAGTCCAGTGAACGACGGAGATGACCGGCAAGTCTACTACTGCCTGCCTCCAGCTAGTGATCTACAGATGTTCATGGAATGTCAGTTTTTATACTAAGTCGGGCGTCGGCAACCTTTTGCTGCGGTGGGCTGAGTTGTCGCGAATCCGATACAGAGGTGGCCGGACGGAAAGCAGCGAAGTGTGTGTGTGTTGGGGGGGGGGGGGGGGGGGGGGGGGCAAAATAAAGTAAAAAAGGAAGTGAAGTCGTTCTCTGCCCAAGTAGGGGGATGCCGGAAAATGCCAATCGGATATGCTTTTGTTTCTGTCTAATATCCCTGCCACTCTGCAAAGTTAATGTCATCTCCATCGAATGAGATTATGTGATCGCCCGATTAGTGCACGCCACTCCTGCCACAATGCGGTGCATGCACGACGCTCTTAGTCAGAATAGCGAGCTGATTCGCCGCCGATCACATAATTTCATTACATGGAAATGACATTAACTTTGCCGTGTGGCAGGAGTATTACTCCACTTGGGATTAAAGCTGCCGTATGGTCTTTGAAGCTGTGTGCTGAAACAGCAGGGGGGCTTTTCTGGTGTCGCGCCTAGGGCCACATGAAACTGCCTCGCGAGTTGCCAACCCCTGATCTAAGTAATTAAATTGTGTGGTTGGACAGCCAGTGTTTTTCACTTTGATTTTGTTAGATTGCTATCATTAGATATTTATTAACACATTCCTATTAAAACCAGGAAGTGTATGGTCAATACTGTAAACGACTTTACTTTTGCGGGCTCAATTTTTTGCGAATTTTGGGGAGTGTGTGCGAATATTTTGTGGGAACGAAATTTTGCGGTTTGGAGTGATACACCATATATCCATTAATTGCGGTCCAAACCAGACATGGTTGTAGCTTGTGGTTAGCAGAAGTAAAATTTTCTTTATGTGGTGCGACGTCACAAGTGACTCATTCTGGCTTCCGCTCGCGGAACTTGGGAGTTGAATTTAATTCAGCTTTCGGGGCCCCGCAATGAGCGGACGGGAGCGTGAAGCGGGAGCGTGCTTTTGGCAAACCTTACAAAAGGACAAAGGTAGGCTTAAGGAGGGTTGCTTTTGTTCTATTCTCCTTCTCGAAGATAAGATTAGCTTGCCCTCAATAAGGACTTCTTTTCCTTTCCTACTGTGGCCAGTGCAATGAGCTTCGAACTTCCCCCTTGATTTCCGTTGGCCGTTGTTCGTGACATCACACACATTTTGATGGGCCACTTGAGGAACCGCCGTGACGTCACTTCATTATTGCTCCAGCCGTCGGTGTGCTGGTGCGTCGTTCAAAGAAACCCGCTGCAGGCCCCGGAGATCAGAAAAACTTTCCATGTTCCTCTACCCGCAAGCTGGGAATCCTGTCTGGTTGGGACCGCCCTTTATACCATAGGGTGATATATTTGCGAGACAATTTTTTGCAATATTTTTCAAGTCACAAAATTTGCTGAAAATTAAGTCCTCGTGAAAATTGAGTCGTTTCAGCCTTTTCTGTCTGCTGGTTGCTTCCTGTTTCTTAGTTGCTGGACTAAAAGTGGCAAAACGGTTGATCTCTGCTGGAAGCCACTGCAGTTCACCACCATCCAGTTGCTTTAAAGCCTTGTGATTTTTTTTTTCTTTCTAGGGGGTCATCAGTGTAGGCTCAGGTTCAGAAAACTTGGATGAGTATCACAGTGTTATTTACTATCACGAGGACAGGCCACGCTGGATGGAAACATTCAAGGTAAAATCTTTGGCTCGAGTTTCTTTTGTGGGTGATATGCTGGCATTCACTGCATAGACTGCATTTTAGTGTTTAGTGGGACATTGTGAAATGCCTGCGAAACATTTTGACACATCGGCATTGTGACAACATTGTGACACATCTGCTTCCTTTCCGGAAGTAGATGTGTCGCAAGAAGTAGATAAGGAAGCCTTGTGAATGGCAAGCCCCAGAAGCTTCTTGACCCATAAACATGAACTGTGTTGGGACTTCAGGCATGACTTCTTACATTATCAGTGTCCTTGTGGAGGTCGCATTTATGGTAGCTCGAGGCTTTTTCTGTGCTTCGTCATGCTCCGGGCCCAGTCTGGAGATTGCAGTGGTCGGCTCTACTCACATTGTGTGGGGAAGTGGATGGGCATACAGGCACTGCATCATACTTTGTATCTGCTGTAAACTACTAAGTGTGCACGCACACTGGTGTTGTAGAAACTATCTGTTTTAAAGTGGTAGCTCTATAGGGCCAACCAACCTCAGGGGCTGCGTAAGCATAAAATGTGTATTTCGGTCAGTTTGTAACCGCTAAACAATCTTTGAAAAAATGAAAGACGTTTACAAATATCGGTAATGCAGAATTAGAACACAGCTCTTGAGGAGGAGGAGAGGGTATGGAGGGGAGGGTATGCCCCCTCCTTCTTTCGTCCTCCTCTGCTCCTCATCCTCCCCTCCTTTCCTCCTTCTCCTTCTATCCTCCTCCTCTTTCTTCTTCCTCCTCTCCTCCTTCTCTTTCTCCTTCATACCCTCCCCTCCTCCTCTATACCCTCCCCTCCTCCCACAATTCCCCCCTAAATTTAGCTGAAAAATTGGTGCCACGTGACCTGAATTTTCCCGCTAAATCTAGCGGAGAAACTGAAATTTGTTCATAGGTGACGTGACACCAAGTCGTGTGATGTCAGTTTCCCCGCTAAATTTAGCGGGGGAACTGAATTGGTGTTGAGGTCACGTAACATCGATTTTCCCTGCTAAATTTAGCGCGGTTACGCCAACGCCGCGAAACCCGACGCCACGAAACCTGGAAACGGGCGCACAGGAGCTGGGCTCTAGAAAAGCTGCAACCACTCCCAGGGATTGAACCCCGGTCGCTGTCGTGGAAGCCAATGCGCTGCTCACTGAGCTCGAACCCAGCAGGCAGGAATGGGAGGAGCAGAAGTAGGTGGTGTGAGGAAGTGTGCGGAGAGGAGAGGGGTGGAAAGGGGAGCAGGAACAGGTGGTGTAGAATGCGTGCTGAACAAGGAGTGGAATGGGCAGGAAAGCACGCTTCTTCTATATTGGTTACCCAGAAAATTCAGTGCAATGGCTTTGTATCTGGGTGGTGCTGGTTAAGTGCATGCAGCATCACAAAGAGACAATGGTGTAACATATGTTTCCATACAAAACCCTGCCCTAGGCGCCACTTGAACTAAGCACCACCCATCCCAGGCACTGAAAGACTAAAGGGCATCCTGCCCTGGGCACCACCCGAACTAAGAGCACCACCCACCTTATAAAGCTACTGCACTTGAACGTGTTTGGCAGAATGATCAAATATGGAGCCAATTTTTCGTAAGCTAGAATATACAGTGTGTTTCTCGAAACACGGGCGAAATCGTTCCTGCAAAAATTATGCATCGCATTGAAAAAAAGTTTGATATCCTATTAGTAAAAACAATGTCTCATGTAATTATTTCCTTAATTACTTCGAAGTACAGTCAAGCGCTTTTGTAACAAAGTTTGCGAGACAGGCGAAATTGTTTCTAGTGCAGATAACTTTGTTTTAGTAGTTGAGTGTGAAAACTTGATCATGCGAAACCGAATTTGATATTGCATATTGACATATCTGCGCGACATTTGAGGTGTTTTAGAAAAAAAGTATAGCGCCAAATATATAATGAGCAACATCAGGTACACGTAGCAGAGCGCGTTGGATAGACTGCAGTTCATACAGAAAGAATAAAAACACTGAAAATATACAAGGGACAGACACTCGCAGTTCTTTCAACGCGCAGCGACGTTTATATGATTCCCATCACGCTGCGAAGAACCACTTTGGTCACAGAGAAAATTAAGGGAAGACGAAACTACTAGGAAAAGGATAAAAATCGTTCAAAATCCTGTCCCCACCTCTCATCAGCAAGCGTCCAACGTCAGCATGACCGACTCCTCCAAGCCGGGTACCCAGCAGACCTCCTCCGTACTACCCTTCAACATCTCATTACAGACCCCAACCGTCCTTCATCTAACAACAAAGGACACAGCCACACACGCCCGGCTTGCATTTTATACGTGCATAATACTCCCCACAGCCTGAAGATGAAGAGTCTCGCTGCTCGGTTCGACACTAAGGTGGCCTTCACAGGTAGGATGAAGCTAAAACAAATGTGCCAAAGGGTGAATAGCGAAAGTCGTCCACCGGAATGCACCATCAAGCACTTCAACAACTACGTTAAATGCCAAGAAAAGCCAATTTATTCTATTCCGCTGAGTTGTGGCAGCCAATACATCGGCCAGACGGGACGATGCCTGAACGTTCGCCTTAGGGAACACTTTCTCGAAGTGAACGAGGCGTCATCCGACTCTTACCATTCAATTGTTGTGCACGCCCGCACCTGCCAAGATTGCACCCCTAGCTATGAAAATACTACAGTGCTTGGCTCACACATGGACAAGTATGGGCGAGAAATAATTGAAGCATTTAAGATCAAGAATGTCGCAGACAATGTTTCAGAGCCTTCGTTATCGACACCAGAGCTAGAATTCCTAGCACCAGAGTTGTCATAGAAAAAGTCTTCTCCAATTTTCTTCTTCTTCTTCCTTTTCAGGAAGTTAAATTCAGGTATCTTTATTTTTATCTTTTTCTAGTATTTCGTCCTCCCTTAATTTTCTCTGTGACCAAAGTGGTTCTTCGCAGTGTGATGGGCATCATATAAATGTCGTTGCTCGTTGAAAGAACTGTGAGTGTCTGTCCCTCATATATTTTTATTCTTTCTGTGTGAACTGTAGCAACATCAGAAATGAGGTTTTGTATATTGACAATTGATAGACTTATGAGAAGGGGGGGGGGGAACGGTGACAGAGTCTGCTAGCGCATCACAGCCCGGAACACGTGGGGTGAAAGCTTGCACTGCAGAATCCGGGCACCTTACACTTTTTTTTTTTCTAAATGAAGATTTCATTGGCACGCGTTCATGTACTCACCACTGCGTGACACAATTTAAAGACACCAGGCTAGCTTTAGATGACAAAGTTTGTCATCTACAGCCGAGACACCAGGTGCTCCTTGCTGCAGACTAATTTCCCACTGTCCGAACTTTCACATAGCAAACTTTACTGGCTTATCAAAATATGAATCTCAACAATCACTAAACCACCGACATCGATTCCCATCACGCAGCAAATGAGAGGCATTCGCCGACTGTGTAAATTTGGCCTTTTCTAAATTGGGCGGCGGCTTGCGCTGTCACATGTTATTCGGAGGAGGCTCTTGAAGCTGCTGCGTTGCTCTCGTAGGAGCGGGCGTAGCAGCTGCAGCAGCACTACCGTAGCAGCACGGCAGAATTGGCCACACTTTCGGCATGTGACAGCTGCAGTGCGCAGCGCAGCGAAGATGGGGAGAGGCGCACAACCGAACCGACTGAGCCCTTTTTCACATCTGTCCGAAACAAAGAGGGGGGCGCGTTTTTCTGTGCAGCTCTACTGATTTCGCTGAGGTTTTGGCATCGCGGGTGGAGTCATAAATCACGTTTTCCTGACCGCACGTTATCGCTCCAAGGCGAAACAATTTGGGACTCGGATCGAGTAAGATTGGGAATCTCAGATCCTGATGAAGATTGCCGCGTCTGTCGAACGCACGGCATAGAAGAAGTTGCGACTGCCCATTAAAATATATATATATATTTATATATATATATATATATATACACTTCTTTATTAGCTTTCTGTTGTCCGTCCTGTCTTTCCCCATTCCTGGGTTACCATGTCAATGTACTCTTGTTCGCGTGGGTCCTTTCAAATGCCTACATGAAAAATAAAACGAGTGCATGCATTGCCCAAATGGAGCGATGAAAAAAAAAAAACAAAAAAAACTCGCCTTTGAGCGGAGTGGCGCATACTCAATCAATGGCGTGAACAAAGCAAGAGCAAACAAAAGTATGCATGAGTGCACACAGCGTGCGATAAAGGCGGCATCGCATCCACCGCCGCCGCCGTGCCGCGCATTCTTGGTTTTGGGTCCAAATAGTTTGTTCTTGTGCAACCCTGTGTATAGGTGGCGCTACGTGACTGTTGCTGCGTACAGGCTTCCTACGCAGCAACATAGTGATGTAGAGCCATCTAGACACAAGGTTGCACTCTAACAAATTATTTGGACCCGAGAATGTGCGGTGACGGCGGAGTGGCGTGACAGGGGCGGTGCGACGGCAATGTCAACTGTCACCGCTGCTGCAGTATTTCTGTTCTCTATGCGCGTTACTTGAGAGCAACAATTTACCTCAAAACCAACTCCTAGAAAATTCATAATACCGGTCGTTCTTGCTTTGTGGAGCCGTGCAATAGACTTTATGCAAAATTGCTTGGTGGTCTGACAGCACTGAGAGTGTTGCCATTTTAAGGGTGGCAAGCGTCGTCGGTACCGAAGCACGGTGGAGGCATCGGAGACAACCAAACAGGCAGTGTGCAATGGTGTGGCAGCTGTGTTTTCCACCTTTCGACCATGAAATGTGGACGAACAGTTTAAACAACCTACCGCAACTGTCTGACAAAACCCTCGGAGGTCTGTGCACGCTGGCGACAACTTGGTCGAAGCAGCGGAGAAAGTTCTACGCCTTCGCTGTGGAAGCTTACGCACTGCGGGTTGTCGCCAGCGTGTGCACAGGCCTCTAAAAGTTTCGTCAGACAGTTGCGGTAGGTTGTTTAAACTGTTTGTCCACATTTCATGTTCAGAAGGTAGAAAACACAGCTGCCACACCATTGCACACTGCCCGTTTGGTTGTCTCCGATGCCTCTACCGTGCTTCGGTACCGACGATGCTTGCCAACATTATGCGACACTCTCAGTGTTGTCAGACCACCAAGCAATTTTGCATAAAGTCTATTGCTTCGTTAAACAGGAATATTTGTTACACAGGAATTCGTTGTATAGTAGTCAGAGAAACACATTGAAAACATGGGAGATTGACCCGGGACTTTATTTTACTTCGTTAAATGGGCATTTTCATAGTAGAGGTGCTTGTTATGATGGCATTTGACTGTAATTAACTTTTTAATTGAAAACTTTCTGGGCATCATTGAAAACCACTAAATTGGTGCACCTTACAAATGTATAAGGCATGCGCAGCATTTTATGACGCTCCGAAAAAGCAATCTATTTGGACGCGTTTTTAGGTTTTGGTTTCTTGTTGGAGTGCATCTTTGTGCCAGTGGTCCTGCTACCCGTGGCCAAAGTGCGCAACTACTACCTCGCCTCCCTCGTACGAGAGAAGGAAGTTTGGCGGCCGCCAACGAAAGGAAACGCTCTGCTGTTCGAATGACAATATAGAGCGCTTTGATTATTGGCATCAACATCCGTCATTTGAAGGTGCATGGTGGCACACATTAGTCAGGCACTTTGACTATGGGGGACCAGAACCACTGGCTTGGAGACGCGTTTTGATATGAAACTGAAACTTCGAAACGCTGTAAAATGTCCCGTGTGCCATATAGTTCTGCAAGTTGCACTAATTTAGTGGTTTTCAACGATGCCCAGAAAGTTTCTGATTGAAACCATTCATCGAAATTTATTAATTAGGAAGTTAATTAAATTATTAAATGCAGTAAGAACCTACCATATTTATTAGAATCTAAGCCAACATCGATTTTGGGCCGATCCCAAAAAGTCGGAAGGTCAGAAAAAAAGAAAAAATACTGTATATATCCGATTCTGAGCCAATCAAAAAGGGAAAGAAAAAAAAAAATTGTAACTGGAAGTGGATTGATATTTATTCTGATGCGGAAAACTCGCAAGACCGTCGAAATCGTCGTGGTGTTTGTATGTCGTCATCGGTGCGTTCATAGATTATCGTTGTCACTTGGCTCCTTGTCGCTCTACACTTGCCATGGCACGTGGCCCTCCATCTTGTTCGGTGTATTAGAAATGCAGCACTTTTGGAACGATCTCACCATCGGGTCACTCGGGTTATCATTCCGCATGACTGCAATCCAGCTGCTCTCTTTAACTTCATTCGAGACACACCTCGTGCTTTCACAGCTTCACTCGCTTTTGCTTGGATGATTTCCATGGTCATGGGAGGTGCCGTTGCTCTGAGTTCCAGTGAAGCTTGCGACCTCGGTTTCCACTTTACGACATCAACCTCTCCGCTGTCCCGAGAACGCCATCCTTATCGCAGCACAGTCTTAAAAGTAGAGCACGCTACTACCTCCAACGACGCACATTCTTTTCGTTCACACCCAAGCCTTGCTGGGCCTGGAAGTTTAACAAATGCTCCGGTGCCAAAACCAGTTTTCGCGTGAAAGTCGCAGTTGATTTGTCGGTGTCATTGCGATGAGCGGGAACAAACCATGACCTCGTGGGACGAATGTTTAAATGTTTAATCATCCGCTCATTAGCCTTACCACGTGAATAGTCTAGATGGCGTTGTGGACATGTTGGTAGTGTGCCTACATTTTGGTGTTTCCAAGTGCTCAATCGGTGTTCCGTGGTATATGGGCTGTATTTGCAATGCGAGCTGCAAGGAGGTGACGAACGCGTTGCCAAATACTTTACTAGGGAATGCATCTTACTCCAGGAAAATACAATGGCCTTGGAGCTGACACCTTTTGCACAGTAAAACGGCTGGACGCGCACAACCTCGGGGTTTTCCCCCTTTGTTCGAGACAGCGGAGATAGTTGTTTCTGCTATGTTGGCAAATCCGGCATCTCTGTGCATCGGCAGCAGCCCTCTCCCTCGTTGCAGCACGAAAGCGCGACAGCTTGGACAGCGCGATGCATGTGCATTTTCTTGAACACGGGCTCTCCATGCTGATAGGGGAGGATTTGTTCCTGTAGGCTCGCCGTCTAATGCAAATGAGTGGAGTAAAATGTTTTCTAGTAGCCGACCCCCGAGTTTCAGTATCCACGGCTTCGTAAAAACTATTGGCCTAGATTATCATAAGTATGGTAATTATACCAAACATTATTAATTTTCATAAATAGGCCCTTAGGCAGAAACCAATAGGACATGAACCTTTTTTGTGCGCGGTGCACACTTTTTGCGAGAGCGATTTGGCGCGGGTTTCGAGAAACATCCTGCATATGAAATATGCATAAATTTGACTGAAACGGGTGTTTCTTTCCAAATTTTGTCATAGTTACCTCCATTCTGTGTGGGCACTTGTTTGGCATTCTGTAGTTAAGGGAATCGTGCTTACGTGATGAAGATTATGAGATGACTGGTTGCATATGCGGCTAAGGGAGAATTGATTTATTTGCCCCCTCAATGTTTTGGCACTGTAGGGTCTTGACATTTCCAGACTACTGCTGACAACAGGGGTAGTGACAAGCTTTTTTTCTTCTAGATTGCTGTTCCAATTGAACTGTTCTACAGTGCACACTTGCTGTTTATGTTCAAGCACAGATCTTCTAACGAAGGTGATTGTTTTTTTGTCTTTCTGGATGCTGTACAGATTTTAAGCGAATTTTCCTCGACTGCTTGCAATGGTTTCTTTGATTTTACAGCCAAGGACAGAGCTGAGAAGCCCTTTGCCATGTCATTTGTGAAGTTGATGCAAGAGAACGGCACAACACTTAATGATGAAGTTCATGAGCTGCTTGTCTACAGAGTAAGTGAGAGAATGGGTCCTTCATATGGAAGCTTACTTTGAAGAAGTGCTTATTATAATTGTATAGGCTTTTTTTTAATGAGGAATGCACTAATTATGCACTTCAATCTCATAACCCGCCTTCACTGCTTAAAAACTTCATTATTGACTGCAAAGATATTCATTGTTTAACTAAAAACACTGCTCTTATTTTTGTTTAGATAATTAGTGGTTTTTATTATATTATTGTGTCATGTTCGTATGTGCAAGGGCACCAGACCCGGTCAAGCTTTCTATTGGAAGCATCTTGTCCGGTGTCCTTGACACAAATTTTGATGATGAAATAAACATCTTATCTCCCCAAAAAAATGAACAGGTTTTTTTTTTACTCCGAAAATAAACTATGCATCGCCAAACGCTCATTCTCCACCCAAATGTAGCGCTAGAGGTCTGAACCAGATGCCAAGCTTTCAGCACTAACCATTATATTATTCAAAAGTTAAAGTGATTTTCTGAAATTTTCACTGGGAAAATGGCAGCCGACAGGGCTCTTGAATGCATGGAGCTCTATGGCGCCAGTTACCAAAAACAGGCAAAAATGGGCCCCATTCGCATATTGAACATTTCAGAAAATCACAACTTTCAAATAAGAATGGTTAATGCTGAAACTTTGGCATATGGTTTGGACCTCTAGCGCTATATTTGGGTCGAGATTGAGCGTTCGGCTATGCATAGTTTATTTTTGCGATTAAAAAAAAAAACTTTTTTGGGGGACAAGTTGTATATTATTCTCTTGGCACCCTCTCACTGTCTTTGCAAAAACCACTTTGTTCCTCGCTATGATCTGAAGCCCAGACCTCTCGGTTTGTGGTTTGTGGGACCTAGCTTCGATTAGTGTCGTTACAACTGGTGTGTACGCTTGTTGCCGCAAAAAATTTGTCGCCCCAATGTCGAGAGGGGTCGCGTGATTTCACATTGCATGATCACGTGAACATAGTCACGAGACCAGGCTCGCATGATCAGATTCCCATGTTCTTGCATCAGGATGAAAAAAAATTAGAACTTTCTTCAATGCTTCGCATAAAGCCGACTGACGCAAAATATGTCATTTGTTTGTGTTGGCATCCCTAACAGATTCTCTCAAAAGTCAAACGGGCAAAACAGATGAATCAAGTCCAAACGGGTCAACAGAAATATGCAATGCATACTGCGTCTGTTGGTTTAATACAAACTATCTAGCCAAGTTCAAATATTTTTATTGAGACTTGGGCTGAGTTGATGTTTGGTTTTCTGCAGTCCGCATAATTCAACCTGTATGATGTGCAAAAAAAGCTTAGCCATGTGTCTTTCAGAAATTAAAGTTGCCTTCAGTTCCTGAGTGTGGTGTGTGCCAGGTGTGTTCCAGCAGTGATTTGCACTAACACACTGGAAATTGTTTTGAAGCTGGACCACAAGCGACATGCAGAGACGGACACTACTTACCTCACCCTGCCTGCCACCCGAGCGGAGTTCAATGCCATTGTGCAGAACTCGTCCACTCCCAACGTGCAACCGAACAAAGCACAGCTGGCCTCATTCCAAGCTGGAGGCATCAGCTTGGCAATCAAGGATTCCTTCCAGATCTCTACTCTTGTGTGCTCCACGAAGCTGACACAAAACGGTATGGCACAATGAATTTTTCTCCTCCTAGTGTTTTTTTCTGTAGTCTTGTGGAATATTTTGCAAATTCACTGTCAGGCATTTGAGTCAAATATGGATGAGATACCAAAATATAAATTCAGCAGTATAGTCTTGTTTTAACACAGAATGTGTTTTGTGGGGCGTTTCCTGTGAGAAAATTGCCACGAACGAGCAACATACTGGGTGCGTTGTTGACGTTAAGGTTATGTAAAGTTAGAGCTCCGCCGCTGCTCAAACTTGGGTCGGTGCGGTGGCAGTAGGATATCATAGCCACTGAGTGGCGGGTTTTAGATAAAAATAATAAATTAAATAAATAAAAAGAAATGTAAAAAAAATACTAAAAATAGAATAATAAAATAAAAATACTCGGAGGAAAAGAAAATAGATAATAAAAAGAATTAAAAATTAAGACCAGGTGCGGGGCGTGGTTTGTGCAAGACACATTCTGTGCTTCCTGGTCTTTGTCAGCATGATCAAGCCTGTAGAAAATTTTAGTAAGCATGCTTGTCGCATTCTAAAAAGTGTTTTATGCACTGTTTGAAAGGAGAAAGAGGTTCTGTTTGAACCCACTGAAAATTGTGCTTGCATATGAGGCATATAGCTGATGTAATGAAGTTATTCTAGCACAAGCATCATGTTCATATGATGTATACTATGGGGCTCAAATATCATAGCTAATGGTAATTCACATATAGCAGAATCTTAGTACTAATACATTTTTGAAAAAACCTCAATAAAAAAAAACATAATTGGAAAAAATGTGACATCCAAACAAGGTTTTGCGAGTCTACAGATGAAACGGGGAGCAACTCTTACACAGCAATTTATTTTACATGGATTATGACGCCAGTGGGGAACTACCATATTTATTACAGCGGAGCTGTTAAGGGCTAGTTTCCCGAGGATCATGTCCCCCGCAAAGAAATGTCGACACAAAACCTCTGGACAGCTACCGCCATCTATAAGCGACGGCGGCAACCAGACAACCTGCTTGCCGGCCTTGCTCATAGATGGCGGCAACCTTTCCGGCCTTTCCACTCTGGTTTTCACCAGAGTGAAGAGGCTGAATTTCTCTAGGCGTCGTCCTAGATGTCGTCCTTGAGGTCATCCTAGAAGTCATCCTTGAGGTCGTCCTAGACGTCGTCCTAGATGTCGTCCTTGAGGTCGTCCGAGAGGTTGTCCTTGAGGTCGTCCTAGAAGTCATCCTTGAGGTCATCCTAGAAGTCGTCCTTGAGGTCGTCGTAGGCGTTGTCCTCAAGGTCGTCCTAGAAGTCTCCCTTGAGGTCGTCCTAGACTTTGTCCCTGAGGTCGTCCTAGGCGTCGTCCTTGAGGTCGTCCAAGAAATCGTACTTGAGGTCGTCCCATCATAGTACAGCTTCGCTGGTCTTCCTTCTTCACCAGGGTGGAAAGGCTGAAAGTTTTTTAAGTAGCTATCAAAATTTTGTTAATTTGTTAATCATAATCTAGGGTCTACCTAAAATTGTATTATGTTTTCCGGACTACAGTCCGCACCCAGTTTATAGTCTGCTGGGGCAGATTTTAGTTGAAGAAAGAGTTTATTTTCTCAGATAGTTCGCACCCGGTGCATACTGGGTGCATCTGTGTGGACTACAGGTGCATCTGGCGCCTAGTCCACGCATAAAAAATTATAGCACAACACACATTAACAAATGCCTGCTTTAATAGCTCACAAAGAAGCTTGTATTATACGAGGGTTGATGAATAAGTTTTGCCTCCTAGGCTGTAACTTTTTTCTTGAGTGATGGAATTGAAAGATGTTACATTCAAATGAAAATAGGGAATCTCATCTTTCCCAGGAGCAGATAACTTTTCAATATAGTCCCCACCGGCGGCGATGCACTTCCGCTCCCAGTGCACTATTCCGCATGCCGTCATAGATGATTGAGGGCGGCTGTTGATGACCCCAACGGCGCACTGCATCGGTAACCTCGTTGTTGGACGCAAACGGTGTACCCTTCAGATGTTCCTTTATCTTGAAAAACAGCCAAAAGTCTAATGGCACAAGGTCCGGACTGTAAGGTGGATGAGGCAAAACATCTTGGAACTGCAGCTCTTCCAGTGCAGCGTTGGTCTCGTCAATAGCCGCCCTCAGTCATCTATGACTGCATGCGGAGAGCAGTGCAATGGTGGTGGAAGTACATCGCCGCTGGAGGGGACTAATATTAAAAAGTTGTGTGCTTCTGAAAAAGAGGAGATTCCAAACTTTCATTTGAATGTAACCTTTCAATTTCATCACTGAAAAGAAAAAGTTGCAGCCTAGGGGGCAAAACTTATTGATTAACTTTCATACCTAAATCATCATTGACATACTTTGTCATTCACAAAATCCGTTAGATCTTGTCTTAATGAGCGGTGTAGAAGAAAAATTATTGTATTGTCCACACTGCATAAAATTGAAACTGTTAAGTATGCACAGTCCTCGGAATATTGTCTGGAAAGTGTGGTAATCGCAGAATGTCAAGCTGCAAGTAGGAGCAAAATTTGTGAGCCCATAGAGCTAACCCTATTGCTTCCCCGCATCAATCGCTGCTCCTTGCACGCTGTTGAGAGGTGGCGATGTTTGACATTACTTTATATTACAAGCAAGCTGTACCCATAGTTTCTTTTTAAAAAGTATTAGAATTCTTCTAACATTATCCTTTTAGTTGTTCACTTTCAAACGTGCCCCCTCCGTCAGTGCTCGTTAATGCAACTGTCCACCTCTTCATGCTTTACGATTTTCCCTGTCCCCAAATTTTTTTTCTGGACAAAACTAAGTGTGGATTCGTGTATATCAGACACAAGCCAATGGCATATAAAAACATCATTTGATTTAAAAATGTCGACCAGCCACCCTTTGGTCGATCTTATCTGAAATCACCCTAGCATCGCCACATTGTGTGCTTGCTACTGCATGCTTGAAAAATTACAGAAAAAGTAATGCGTGGCAGTTGCTGTAAACAATTGTCAAATACATGATCCTTCAGCAAACTGTCAGACTATGATGACCGTTCTGCTTCCATTAAAGGGCCCCTGAAAAGAAAAAAAAAAAATGTTTTTTTTTTTTTTAACAGTCTGGTTGGGACAAGCGTGTCAAAAAATTAATTTTAAGCGATTTTTGTTTTTAGAGCATTATTGACGGCGCAAGACGCGATTTAGTTGGCAGTCACCTTCTTTCCACTTGTTTCCTCTACTGGCATTTCGGGCGCGTGGAGGAAAGGTGGATCGGCTTCGCCTTCACGACCGAGATTGTAATTTTGGAATGAGCCTTGACGTCATGAACTTCGTGTGCAGAATTTCAAATAAATCTCCCGCCGTCAATAATGCTCCAAAAAATTTTTTTGCGCTTAAAATTAATTTTTTGACACGCGTTTCCCAACCAGACTGTTTAAACAAAACATTTTCTTTTTTTCAGGGGCCCTTTAAGGGGAGACATGGGTCTTTGGAGCCAAAAAATCCATACAAAACTGTCTTTTCAAAAATTGTGATCTCAATATCTACAGCTATTTTTCTTTTGATCTGCCATGTTTCTTATTTTGAAGATTAATATTTGAGCAATATTATCCCTTTATATTATCTATATAGGCTGAAATTGCTCTGAAGCTGATGCTAAAACAACACTTTCTCAAAACACAAATTTTGGACTTCTTACAAATTTCCAGAAGGGATATCTCAGCATCTAGGGCAGAGAGAAAGATAGTTTTTTTAGCGCCATGTATCTAAATGTGCAAAAAATGCAATGTTGAAAGCAGATTTTTCAATATAGTTGTAGGAAAATTTTTAACTGAAATAATGGTTTATTGCTTGGTTGCCACAGATTGAGCACTGAACTTCAATGTGTTTTAAAGTCACTAATAATGGTTCAATCCAAAAAGTGCTTCCAACATTGCATTTTTCATAATTTGCAGCGTTTTACTATGTAAAAACATTATTAAAAAAAAAAACGATTTTTCTTTATGGTTTTTGGAAGCAGTCTGATTAATTATAATTATCCTGAGAACTAACCTACTAATTAAAAAAACAAACAAACAGATATTTGAAATCAGCTCACAAGTCTGAACAAGCTTGTGCTGTTTCATTGGGCTTGGTCAAAAAAAAAAAAAAAAAAAAAAGGAAAAAAGTTCTAAGATCAGTGGTTCTCCCTAAAGTTTTTTTAAGCTACTAAGTATTAGAATATTTCCAATAGCAGAAAAGTATTTTGAGGCCCATTCCAAATGCTACTTGATTTGTGTTTGAAATTTTGCATATCTGCAAACCCCTGCTGTTTGTATTCAAAGGGGACGTGCAACAGTTTTTGGACCTTAGTCAAATAATGGTGAGACTTGCTCTCCATCACGTCTAGAGTAAAGAACTGAAAACCAATTTTGCCTGCATGCTTTAGTTTTTGTTTAAAAAAATGGCAAAAATTGAAGTTTTTGGCACCTCTCAACCCGTGCATCGTCTTTCAAGTCATATGCACAGTGACGTAAGATGTGTGCTCTGGGGACACCGAATTTACGGTTGGGTTCTGTCTAGAGTGTCTCCAGCTGGAAATTCTTTCCAAGCTAAAATTGTCCTATCACCCCTTTAAGAGACGAGTTCAGTACTGATGTGCCTTTGTTTAATGCAGTTGATCTGCTGGGATTATTGAAGTGGTGGACTCTCCCCGAGAACCTCCAGAAAAACCTCCATGCCCTCATGAAGGTTGATGGTGAGGAGGTTGTAAAGGTAATGTTGCAAAAGTGCCACACATTAGAATAGTAGCTTCCAATGGCTGGTGCTTTTTGCCTTTGAAATTGTGAAGCAGGGGCATGTTTGATTAACGGTTAAGAGTTGAGCTTGTTGGTACATACTTGTAAATATATCAGCTTGAACTTCAGAATTAAAGTAGAACACGAAGAAAGAAAGGACAGGATAGGACACACAGCTGACTACCAACAATGTTTTAGTGTAAACTTCTTCCTTACTCGTTTGCTCCTTCATTTAGAGTCCCAAGTAGAGCACAATAAACCTATTATATATAAATTAACCTATTCCACTAATAAAGATCACTCCCGATATTTACACTTATACAAAAATATACAAAGCATTTACACAGAATTCCCTAAAAATTATTGTTTTTTAAACTAACCCGCCACAAGCTCGTGCTGTTGTTGTTTGGGGCGTGACATTTCGTAGGTATTGTCTTTCTCTTTTGTGAACGGTGATTGATGGGGTGCTGACGCAATCCTTCGCGTGCTCCTCGATAGCGAGCGCCTCGAGCATTTTGCGTGCATGAGGATTGTTGTTTCTGGCAAGAATGGTGGTGCTGTTAAAAGCTACACTGCACTGGCATGTCCTCCAATGAGCTGCCAGATGTCCTGTCGCTGTCGTTGATACATCGGCCCGTTTGGCCGATGTAGCATTTCCCACAAGAAAGGGGAATGTGGTACACCACTCCTGTTGTGCATGGGAGATACTGCGTTCTGTGGGCCGTGTTGCAGGATTTTTTCTTTCTTCTTCGGTTCACTTCACTGCACATAGTAGAGTAGGCTTTGTTGGGCGCGGAGCATACTACTTGAACGTCATTTCTTGCGGCGATCTTTTTCAATTTGTGCATAATTCCATGAATGTAAGGTAGCACCACGATCTTCCTTCGAGTTTTGTCTGCGTTCCTGTTCTCCTGCCTTGTACGCTTCAAGTTTTTGCAGATGTTCTCACAGACTTGTACCATGAGACTAGTTGGGTATCCCGAATCTCGTAGGCGGGACATCTGTTTTTCAAAACTTTGCCCTATTTGATGTTAACACGATTTGTGTAGGGCACAGATTAGAGCCGTGCTTGCGTCACTTCTCTTGATGGTTCTTGAGTGTCCAGGTGTGTACGGCAGAAATCCTTTTGCTGACCGTGGTTCGTACCCCCAGCACACGTGTCCTTGATTGAAAGTCAGAGTGAGGTCTAGAAATTTTATATTTTTGTCGACAGGTGATTCATAAGTGAATAAGAAATGTCACGCCCCAAACAACAATAGCATGAGCTTGTGGCAGGTTAGTTTAAAAAACAATAATTTTTAGGGAATTCTGTGTAAATGCTTTGTATATTTTTGTATAAGTGTAAATATCGGGAGTGATCTTTATTAGTGGAATAGGGTAATTTATATAATAGGTTTATCGTGCTCTACTTGGGACTCTAAATGAAGGAGCAAACGAGCAAGGAAGAAGTTTACACTAAAACATTGTTGGTAGTCAGCTGTGTGTCCTATCCTGTCCTTTCTTTCTTCGTGTTCTAGTTTAATTCTGAAGTTCAAGCTGATATATTTACAAGCATGTTTGATATTTAATGGTTATTGAAATCATTTGTTGGATTATACTTTTTCAAGCACCATTCATTGTCTGCAAAGAATGGATAAGAAGTGACAGCAGGAATATCTGCGGCGATTCTTTTTCAACTGTGAGTGCCCATTCGAAGCGGTTCACACTGCTGTGCAGGGAAATAAATATATATGATAAGCACAGACATCTCTTTTATTAAAAGGTGCTCTCACTAGACGGGCACACAAACAGTAGAACCGTCTTTTAGAGGTCTCTACTTGCATTCAAGGCTTTTGCTGAGATTCTGAATGGAATAGAGGTAAATGAGAATTTTAATGGCAGTTGAGAGTTAGATTTTTTGTATAGTTTACCCTTTCTCGGCTACTTTTCTGTATTTATAGGGCGGACATTTGAATGATTCGGGTGTGCTATCCTTTTTTGGTATCCGAGGTGGAAAGAAGCGATGGAGTAATTGGTCTTGTGTAATCTATATTTTGACTTTGGCCATTTTTGTTGCAGTTCTTACAAGACATCCTGGACGCACTCTTTGACATTTTGATGAAGAACTCAGATTCTGATCTTTATGACAACCTTGTGTTCGAGGCCCTGGTAAGCTGGTGGTGTTGGCTGTGCCATTTCCTTGGTATAACTTATATGACGCTCATAATGACATCCTGTCTTGCAGGTCTTCATCATCTGTCTCATCTCGGACAGAAAGTACCTGCATTTTAAGCCAGTACTGGACCTTTACATTGAGGAAACATTTAGCGCCACCCTTGCTTACAAGTGAGTGTACATACTAGACGATGCTGTCCAGAAGCCTTGCTAATCATATTTTTATATTGTAATTTCTGCAGTTGGGACTGGGCATCAATTGAGAAGTTTAAGCTTTTAATCAATGACCTTTAACTGATTAATAATTTGGCTAATTGGTCTAGTGTGGAGGCTGATGGGGATGTTAAAGTACTGTGAAATTTAAGAGTATACATTTGGGAAATTAACACAATTGCTGGGATTTGTATACCATAAAAGTACAGAGTATCTGCAGATTCCACAATAAGCGCCCACCTGTCACTTTTGCAATATTAAAAAAATATACCTACTAAGCAGTACATTGTTATATGTGGTATCGTTATGAGTGGATTGCACTGTATTGCAAGAACATTTCACATCTGCTTTCCTAGCTGTGACAGCACCATTGTCTGTCCTAACCAAAAAATGAGAGGCCGTCGACTTGCACGCTGACACTCTCGCTTCTTGAGACAAACAGGCCTATGCAGTATAGAAAGAAAATATGTTTTTGCAATACTCATGCTATACTAATTTGTGTTAATATTTGCAGCAAGCTGATAGTTGTCTTGAAGTATTACATCGACAACATCAACCTGGAAACTCAGGAGACTGAAAGCCTTTTGATGAGGGCCATGAAATCTATTGAGTACATCTTCAAGTTCATTGTGCACTCAAGAAAGCTGTTTGCACAGTGAGTGGTGCTTTCTTTTCTTTTCTTTCATAACTGATAAAAATGGATAAAAAGGAGACATTGGCTGCTGCTATAGCAGTGCCGGCTACTCCTTTGAACTTGAATGATTAGTGTTCATTTACTTGAGAGTTCACAGTTGTCACATGAACTAAACACTACACAGAAAACCCTGCAATACACTCCAGATTATAAAGGTACACTGTTGACATTAGGGTGCAATGATTTGTCCTGCTATTTACATATAATTCCTACACTCAAACATATGTGGTGTAATGTACAATGTACACTAAAGGGGGCATTATGCACATTAGGTTACCCAAACGCTTTTTACATTAAATGCTCATTTTAGCGTAATAATATACAACCAAGGTATATGACTATAGTATACAGAATTTTACAGTTGAGGAATGTACATAATGTCAATTTATCCTATAGTGATGTTTCTACTTTTGTGCTGCATCTGTGTTGTCCTTGAGGAAGATATATTACTCTCAATAACTGTCCGCTATTTTAGTTTCCAAGATGAAATCACGTAAGGAACAGAGCACTCTTTTGTAGAACTGGGGTAGGCCAAGGTCCCAGCACCCTCTCTAGCAACAAAGGGCAGTCGTCAAGTGCCATGAGCCGTAAATTGAGCTCTTTTTGACACTTCAAATGTTGAGCATTCTAGTAGGAGATGGGTTTCATCTTTGACCAACTGTCCACATGCACATTCTGGAGAATCTGCACGATGGATACGGTGTAAAAAGATAGCGATATAAAAGACATTGCGACGAGGTCTGTGTATTAGTGTTTCTATGCTGTGTGGAAGAGAAATGGGCACGCATAATTTTATCTGAGAGTCAATTTCGTAAAGAAGAGAGCGTTTAGAGTTTTCATGAAATTACGTGGAACTACACTTTTTGCGTACTACTGTCCTTAATATCTCCCGACTGTCTCCACCAGGAAGGGGTACTCGTTGATATTGCCTGTCCCAGTGTGCCTTTTTGGCGAGGCAGTCTGCTGCTTCATTGCCCGTAAGGCCACAGTGTCCTGGAACCCACTGAAGTGCAATGTCGTGGCCTGTGTTCATTGCCGCCGTCATTTCAATCCGAACGTTGTAAATGTATCCGCTGTTGTTGCTTTTTCAGTTCATTGATTGTATGGATGTGAGAGCCACTTGAGAGTCACTGCATATGACCCATTTCTTTATCGTGCTTGCATGCCGAATAAATTGTAATGCTGACAGTATAGCACGTAACTCGGCTGTTGTAAAGGATGCTTGATATGATAGCCGGAAGGAACGATGTGTGTCTAAAAATGGTATAACAAATGCAGAAGCTGATGCTTGATCATCAGTAGATCCATCTGTGTACAGTTCAGTAATGAAGTGTACACTGAGATGAAATCTGGATGTGAAAGAACCCAGTGTGTAGTACATCACTTGCTCATATAGCCTCCACTGTTCTGGAAGGGTCTTGTAATGCTTGATCATTGGCTTGGAGGAGTGCACTTTTCCACTCGGTTAATAGGTCCGTTTATAAAATGTTTTCAGCTTGAATGAGGGGAAAGGCACGCAACTGTTTGAGCAATCGCTTGAGGAGTTGCTGAAGTCCATCACAGGGATGATGCTCCACAAGGCTGATGCGGTGCTGTTAATCCAAGGAGCTTGCTTGAAGTACTTCCCAGCCACCATTCCCGACATCCTGCGGGTCTTCAACGCAGAACAGCTGAGGTGAGTACCGCTTTTCAGGCGTGGTCGTCTCCTGTGCACTGACCAGCTTTGTGCATTCTTTTCTGCAGTCACATCATTACCGAGCTAATCAACAACTTGCCACCTGAGAGGTTGAAGAAGCAAAAAATGATGTGTGTGAATGACATAGTTCACAGTGAGCTTTTTACACTCCCAAGTGAGTTGATGCATGTGTTTCAATCATAGTTTTTAATTGTTCCCACTGAAGTACATGACATCTGGGAGATTTGATTGCATTTCCATGCTCTCGAGATATCTCAGCAGAGTATCGTATACTATGTGCCCCATTTCAAAATGTAATATGGAACCCTTTTTTTTTTTTTTCTAACTCCCTCTCCTACCTGTGCTTTCTTTATTAATTTAATGAGCTTTGATTTCCTGAAAGTACTGGAGTTTATTAACAGATTCATTACTGGATTAGAAATTCTTATTTTACATTCACGACATCATTCTGCATATGCTATAATAATTCTTTATTTTAGAGCACTGTTAATTTTAAAGCACAAATGTAGGTTTTTATTATATTTGTGAGTGGTTGTTTTTGCACTTTATAACATTAGATTATTGAGGTTGGGTAGGTTCTTGAAACTGGGGGGTGGGGGTGGGGGCGGCGAGGGAGGTGCATTTTTATTGATAGGCATACTTTAGCTCACGTGCTGGTTTTTGCATTCATTTTTCAGAAATTATATTTACTGGCTAAATAAACTACCAAGTGTAAAAATGGGAGGGGAGAGAGGCTTTATACCAACTGAAGTGTTGAGCTATGATTCATTTTCAGCAATTTTTACAGCGGAGCTGTTAAGGGCTAGTTTCCCCAGTTTCGTGTCCGGTACCAAACAAATGTCGACACAAAACTCTGGACAGCTACCGCCATCTATGAGCGACGACGGCAACCTTTCAAGCTATTATAGAAGAATAGATAGTTGGGCTAGTTGGTGGGAATTCATCATAGGAAACAGCGCTCAAAACAGACGAGGACGAAGAAGAAACACACAAAACGAGCATAAAGCTTCGCTGGTCTTCCTTCTTCACCAGAGTGGAAAGCTGTTATTTTTAGTACCCATTTTAAATGGAACTTTCTCTAACCAGAGCCTTATTTCTAAAAAGAAGGCTCTGTGTTCCTTTTGCACCCTATCTATTCTTATTACAAAGGTAATAAGTAATGTGTTCTAACATCAAAGGGGAACCTTCAACCATTATCAGAGATGAACCATTTAGCGATCTTTTTCATATTCAAGTGATGTGCTAACAGATGGCATCTGCTCCAAAAGCGTCAGTGGCTGCTCCAAACCAATATTTTGCCTGCTACAAAAGCTGCTACCAAAAGTCAAATGCCGCTTCCATAACTGAGTTCTACATCTGACAGAAGATAGACATTAGTGATCCTTGCATGTGTGTTTAATGTAATTTCATTTAAATCTATAAAAGTAAACATATAAACATGATTACACTCTTAGTCATGGCAGCACAATACTAAAAATAAAAGCTTTCAACTTAATACACTATATAAAAAATAACTCATTTTCAACTTGCCTCAGAGAAAAATAGCAATGAAAATTAGGCTGCAAATTATTCACATACTATTCACACTGCAGGCGATCGCACAGTTCCAGAAATGTTTCAGCATCTATGCTGGTCACAGTTTGATCGGGCAAGTTATTTCATTGATAAAAGTGTGTTAGAGCACTTGCCTAATAGCTTGATTTTATGCTAAATAATTTTTGTTTGGGTTCGAGGAATGGCTCAACACTTCCTGCTGTGTGGATTGGTAACACAGAGTGGCATAGGGTTATTCAGTTTTGGGATATAAAAATGGGAAGTATTTTGGGGTGTAAACTGTTTGAGCCTTGGAGTTAACTGATGAATATACTATTTGATTTTGAATATTACTTTTCTTCAGAGTGCCGGGCAATTCTACTACCCATGATCAACAGTCATGTGCAGCTGCTCATGGAGAAAGGTGACGAGCTAGAGCTCTGCGTCAAGATCTTGAGCGATATCATGGTGGTTCTTCACGGCCATGACCGTGCCCAGACTGTTGACGACATCTCTCAGGTCATGCTCTCTGTCCTTCGGACGGTCATCCAGACAGTCATCAAGACCGATCGTTCCCTTTCTATTGTGGTATGTAGTCATGAGATTTTTCTAAGATAAGGGCAGATACTATTGGGAGCGTGCGACACATGAAGGGGGTGCGCCGCTCCGCCTTAGCAGCTGATTGGCAGTGCCACCGACGACAGGTCCACATTACGTTGCATAGCGGAACGCTGCCTGCTCCGACCTCTTTTAATGCACCCGCAGCGTCTTGGCCGCGTCTGCTCCTTCCGGGTGTGCCAAACGTGCTGGCTCTAAGGGCCGCTTCCTGTACAGTCCCCTGCAATATGAAAGACCCATTCGCCTGTTCAGTTTATGCGTTGGTGTTATGCCCACGCATACCAGACACATATAAGTTGGAGGGAGGAGAAAGAACAAAGGTTAGTTTCTTGTCAAAGCGAATTCGGCAGATACACCTTAAAATGCGTTCTCTAATTGGTCTTTCATATTGCAGGAGGGTGTACATCAGTTTGCATTAAAAAAACAATTACCAGAGTCAAGACTGACTGTGTGCTTGTAGCCATAAGAAATCTCTTATTGGAAATGCATGTGGGCTCAGTGAACACACTCCTGTTCTTCACACCATACTGCTAGCATTTAAGTTAGGTCTGGAAGGACCGTATTGGGCTGCAAATGGTGTTGTTGATCTTTCCTTGGAGCAGCTTCCATCGTCGCTTCAAGGGGCTGTGGTATGGTGGGAGAAAGGATTGTTTCTTCATTGTCCCCTAGATTCTGGATTGACATGCAGTGCTTGAAGCAAGGAAACTACTGTGAGGGCTACTTGAATTCTTTTTTTTTTTTTCTAGGGCAATATTGTCGCTCTTATGGTGGCAATACTGAGGCAGATGTCCAAGCATCATTACCAGATCTATTTGGATCACTTCCCAACCAACACTGACCTCCTGGATTTTCTCATGGAGATCTTGCTCGTGTTCAAGGACTTGGTCAGCAAGAACGTCTATCCAAAGGACTGGAATGACATGATCATGCTCCAGAACAAGTAAGTAGTACTGATCTCAGAAATGGACAGATTTAGTTTTATTGTGCGATAACTCTCTGCTCTTATATGCCTGAAGAGGGCTACAGTAGGTCACATTTTATTTTTAAAATGTTAATTTCTCGTTTTATAGAGTAAATTATTTTTGTGTTTGAGCTGCACTTAGCTGTTTGTGTTTGTTTATTGTAGTGTTATGCTGAAGGCCCTGCGCTACTTCTCGCACACAATACGAGACCGGTTCACAAACCCTTTTGACTACCAGGTAAGCTTTATCGCTATTTGACTTGTACACTGCTCATACTTCTGGCTGCCATTCAAACATTATAGGACTTCTCTAACTTTTTCATTTGGCATTGCTTCCGTTATTTTCCAGGTCTGGAACAACTACTTTCACTGTGCCATTGCATTCCTCACACAAGATGCCTTGCAGCTGGAGAACTTCTCTCACAACAAGAGGAACAAGATAGTGGCAAGGTTGGAACCTGTTGTTTTATCTGCCCATGTCTCCGAGATTCATAGCTTTTCAAATACACTATGGGATTGTCACATATTGTGTGCTAACTTGCGTGAGAATTAAGCAAATGCTGTATCTTTTTTTTTGTAAAGGGACACTGACAGGGTATTTATGCTCGCCAAGGTTTTTATTTGAACATGACTTATAACAGCCCAACTACTTAGAACATAGTTTGCGGCTCGAAATTCGTTTTGGTTTCGCCTGAAAACAGCCGCTTGAGAATTGTCCGGTTTCAGTCGCGCTCACTCTTTTTTACATGGTCATGTGGCGTTCAAACTACAAGATCTCCCCCCTTCCCCCACCCAACAAAAAAAAAAAAAACATTTGTTTTTTTTTTACTGCAAAAATAAACTATGCATCACCGAACACTCATTCTCCGCCTAAATGTAGTGCTAGAGGTTCGAACCAGATGCCAAAATTTCAGCATTAACCATTATCTTTTCATTGGGAAAAGGGGGCCCATTTTTGCCCGTTTTCGGTAACTGGTGCCATAGAGCTCTGTGTATTATGAGAGGTCCATCAACTGAGAGAAGAGTAAAAGTAGAGGCAAGCTGGTGAGTGGCAGACATAACTAAACCTGAGACACCGGAATAAGGAAAAAGAACACAAAAAAGAGGACGACACACACAGCGTCTCGAACACAGCTGAAGGTTTATTTTAAAACCACACCCATCAACCGCCATTTTCTCATTGAAAATTTCAGAAAGTCGCTTATAACTTTTTAATAAGATAACAGTTGGTGCTGAAACTTTAGCATCTGGTTCAGACCTCTAGCGCTACATTTGGGCTGAGAATGAGCGTTCAATGGTGCACACTGTATTTACTTGAATATAAGTCGACCACAAATATAGTTTGATGCCTTTATATTAAACTCGCCGAGAATTAAAAAATAATAATTTGAATATAGGTTAACCTTTTTTTCTTCTTTGTTAAGAACAGAGGTAAGTTTGGGCAAAATGAATGAAACAAACCTTTATTTACAGCGCTTTCAGCTAAATCGCAGCGCGATTCCAAAAACTTGATCATCGTCAGAACTTCCGGGCATGTCATTGTCGTGGGAAGCTTCGTTGACATCCTCATAAATTCGCAGCAATACCTTACTGACATTGTTGCAAAATGGCAACAACAAGAAACGAAAGAAGGGGAAGACGGGCGAAGCGACGAAAGACCAAATATAAAGACGCGAGCACCACTGCGAGCCGCCGCAAACTACAAGAAACGCAACCTCTGTATTTTCTTTTGCTGCGCGTCCGCGAGGGGGAGAGGGATGGATGGGAGGAGAAGGGGCAAGGTGCGCGGCCGGCAGTTGCGGACAGACATGAACCCGATGCCCGAGGGATGCACGCCAGCAACGACAGCCTCCGGCTGGGGTCCCTATTGTTTCGTTGAAACTCGTTTCGTGGAATCACGTTTCGTGGACAACTTTTCATGGACACACGTTTCGTTGACACAAGCATTTCGACACTCGTTATGCAAATTGCACGCTGTAGGGACATTTCATCACATGTGTATCACTAGGGTGTGCGTTAACCCCCCCCCCCCGCCTGCATTCACGCCGCATTGCGGCGACTCGTTACAGAAATGTTACCCACCTGACCAACCTGTACATGCCGCTTCGCGGCGATAGTCTCGGGCAGCTTATTGCAGAAAAAGTCTAATCTAAGCTGTCAATGAAACGATTTGTCAATGAAACAATTTGTCGATGAAACATTGTGCGTCGATGAAACGTTGTTCAATGAACTGATTTCCACTGCTCCAGCTGCTGCTGTTTCGGTTGCTTTTATGGACGAAAAGCTTTCTAAAACAAGAAGCGGTGTAGCACTACGGCGACGCCGGCTCGCTGACTCGTCAGCTCCATGCGCTCGGTACGGGTCGCGTAATTTAATCACAAATGTAGGTCAAAATTCTCTTGTCACGATTGTAGGTCGACCCTTAATTTTTGACAATACTTCCGAGAAATAAAAAGGTAGACTTATATTCGAATAAGTATGATAGTTTATTTTTGCGATGAAAAATACCCTGTAAATTTAAAATCGTGGGTCAACTAAGGTACGCATTCAATATTAAAATAAAAAAGAATATCAACCCCATGTGGCCTCCAAAAAACTGCAAATATGTTGATATTAAAAAAAAAAGAAATTTCCGCAGATCACAGGAGGCACATGTACATGTCATTCTCAATATGGCGACGTACTGCGGGCTGGACGACACAATGGCGGCGCACGACAAACCAACATTGTGCCGGACATGGGGCTGCTAGTTCGGAACTGGCCAATTGATCTTCAAGTGCAGAGCATTGAGCGGAAGGGATATAAGAGCGAAACAATTGTACAACAAACGGTGCACGCAACTTTGCCGTCTGCTTCACATGCCGAAGAAGCGGAGAAAAAAAAATGTGGTCGGGTGTAGCCACGTGACTTCCGGCCATGAGCTTCCGTGCTGCAGTGTTTTGATTTGAAGCAGTTGAGTTTTTTGGCTGTATTAAAATAATACGTGACTCTGCAGCAAAATATTGATTGGGTAGACTCCTGACACCATATTAAATCACCTGAAAAAAAATAAGAAATAAACATTTTTGGGATGTGTCAGTGTCCCTTTAAACAAAGGTGATACAAATAATGACTTTTTACAGACAATAGAACACTGAATGTCCAACAGTCCAAAAGCTAGTAAGACATGAACAGATATTGTGCAGCTCTGTTTCCTAGAAAAGCTTTGAAATGTAAGAACAAGATAAGCATCTACTATTGGACACATGCTTCTTGTTTTTAGGTACAAGGACATGAGAAGAGAAACTGGCTTTGAAATCCGCAAGATGTGGTTCAACCTCGGTGAGTAAATGTCACAGGAGAATCTAAACTTTATGATTATTGGGGATGTAAGTAGTCCTGTTCAATTATTATACTTAACTGTAATTATTGATAACAGCTGGTAAACTCGTTTTATTTTCAGTAGCATTGTGGTTACTCACAGTGTCCAAAACAAATATAAATAGGATAGTGTAGGTTGAGTTAGAATCTTTTTGTAGAAAGTGATTTCTAGGCCATACCTTGATGTTCCGGTTCTTTGCTCTCCAGGCCAGAACAAGATCCATTTTGTGCCGGGCATGATTGGGCCTTTCCTCGAGATGACCATGATTCCGGAAGCAGAGCTCCGCAAGGCCACAATCCCCATCTTCTTTGACATGATGCAGTGCGAGTTCTACTCCCCTCGGAAGTCAATATCCTTTCACCAGAACGACTGCTATGTGCATAACCTGGACATCAAGGGCAACTTTCAGGAGGCAAGGTTCACCTGTTCCTTGGAAAGCAGCCTTGAAACGACTTTGTCAGGGTGACACTTGTCTTGCACCCTGTGGTACAGTACCACGTCCCATGAAGCTTAAAGAAGTCAAGTACTGTGTCCTGTATTCATGTTCCAAACTTCACTCACAAACCTAGTATTGCACTACATATCTCTCAGATTATTACGGTTAAAGTCGCTTGTTTTTCTAGTCACAAATGCTGTCGTCGAGCCGTCTTCTCTTATTTTAATGAGATCTTAACTAAGTTATTACAGACCGCTTGGTGTGTCTCACCAACTGGCCTGAACCCTTACTTTTCTCTCAACATAGATTTTTTTAGAGAAGTACTAGCAGGTTCGGGGAATTATCACCCCTGCAGGCCTGCATTTCTGAATTCTGTGTTCACCCATTCCTCTAAATTTTGCATCTACTTTCTGCCTTTTCTCATGTTGTGCTCTCTTTTTCCTCTGTATAGTTTGAAAACGAGATGATAACCAAACTGGACGTCTTGGTCGAGGGTGGTCGAGGAGACCAGCAGTACCAGGACTTCCTCCAACAGATGTATGCATTTTTTCCTTGAACTGGTCTATGCTCGCTCGCCAATTTTTGATGCCTCCTGGTAGTGTCCATTAAAGAAGGAGACTGCTGTTTTATCTCTAGCATGTTCTTGAGATGTGGACATTACATTGGCGGTGTTTGCACGGTGCAGCCTGTATGACCTCTGCGAAAACCACACTGCACTGCACGACGCTGGGCTCAAGTTCATCCGAATCGTGGTGCGTCTCATGAAGAGACTCCTGGAGTACCGCACCATCATTACGGATGAGAACAAGGAGAATCGCATGAGCTGCACGGTCAACCTGCTGGTAAGAGTCTTTTTGGAGGCGTGCATTCGTGTCATGACCAATGACAGAGTGAGAACGGCAGGATCTGTCTTTCGAATGCCCTTGACCGTGCTTCAACTGTGCGCGTGCTCGATGTGCATGAGACGCTGAGGTGTTGTCCAAGGTAGGAAGCTCATGCTGGAGGTGAAATTACTGAAGCTCCTTTCTGCCGTTGTCATCTTGTTGGTTACTCTAGTAGCTTGAAAGAACTGCACGTCTCTTGGGGTTCCATTTGCAGTGGTACCACCGTTTAAGCAAAAGCCTCAAACAACTCGGAAAAAAAAAAATAAAAAAAAGGAGGGGACCCATATTTTGCTTTTGTTTAGGGGCTGGTTTGTAGTAGACATGTACTCATTAAATTGATTTATAACTTTTAACTTGGTTTTTCAAGTTTAACATGAAAGCAAACTATCATTCTTACTTTCTATCCTAGAACAATAGATTTAATGAGGTGCGTGCATGCAATTTTTCTTTGTATATAGGATTCTGCTTTTTTCTTTTTAGTTTACTTAGGGGAAACTTAGAAGGTGCTTTTTCTGGGTTTTTTTTTTCCCCCATTGATTTTGAGCCTTTTGGAGCTTTTGCTTGCATTGATTTGAAATTGGTCTTCTTATTTTGTTTTCAAACTTGCATATTAATTTTATATGTGCTTGACTGTCTCGTTCTGTATAGACCTTTTCGGCCTCCGTCGCATGGGCGCTGCCATCTTGGAATCACGTGACGCGGCCGCCATAAGGTGGCTTCAACTCGTCGCTCCACTCTCCCCTCCGCGACTTGGCGAAGGCGTTGCATTCGCGTTTTTCGTCGCGTTTCTCGCCTTATTGTAAATTGCCGCCCGATGTTTACATTTACAACTTAATTGCATGCAATCATTATGTGCACGACGACATATGCAGTTAATTTTGTAACCGAGTTTGACTATTTTCACCGTCGGCGTACCGGATACGCGTGAGGAGGGAGGAGATACAGGAATCGGGGTCAGACCTGGCGCATATTGAGCCCAATTATTTATGACAACTGAAGTTTACACAGTTATAGTGGCGGAATATTCGAAATAAGTATAGCGCAATGTATATGTATGATCGCGCATTTAGAATCTTAAGGAATGTGACCAGAATACTACTCAGCATATGAAGCGATGGGTGTTTTCTGAAGGCCTAAAATAGTTGTTTTTGATTATATAGGACATATAAGATATACAGGTAACGAACGTTTAACTCACATTTTATCTGATGCTTGGGATAATGGTAACGTCCACATCGGGCGATTTGTTTGTTCACGACATTACACCTAGTAATCTTTTAGACGGTCTTAAATCGTTTTTGCAACAGAAACGTTTGCTTGATTTGTTTATTTGCGAATTTAGAGAAACTGTACACTATGCTCGGTCGCACATCTGCAGTCATCAAATTGTGTTAACATTTTTATACAGAAATTTAATTAATGAATTTTATTATTTTCAACACAAAGACCCCTGTGAAATAATCTGTCGCAGGCAGCTTGAGAGTGCCTAGGGCTCGCATTATGTGAGGCCGAAAAGAAGCCATCTACATGGAAATCACCTAAGTTCAGGGTTGATTTAAAAACGCATCAGTTTTGATGGAGATCTGTCATAAAGGTTCATCAAGTGGTGCCTAGCATTCGACTTCAACCAAACGTACGAGATCACTTCTCTCGTACCCTTATTTTATTTGGAAAAGTTTATACAAAGACAAAATTTCAGATTTCACTTGATGGGCCTCACTTATCTCATGTGCCAAGCACGTCGTAATCAAATGTCAGTAAAACATAGTTCCTTTTCTAACGCCAACGTTGTTAAATGCTGTTAATAAGTACTTTAGCAAGGTCAATAGCTAAAGGAATTTCCCACCCGACCTAGGACGCGGTCTATAGAAATATATCTCGAGTACTTATTTTTTTAAAAAAAACAGCCCGAAACAATATCACTTATTTCTCAGAATATCTGCGTATTATAGGAGACATTTCGAGTTTCTAAGTTCACAGAAAGTTGGTGTCCGCGAAAATCAGTCAGGGAACTTGCGACTTCGTGTGTTTTTCGCGATTTAGGAGGTTTTTAATTAGGTTGTGGGCCTGCATTTTTACTTTATATCTACTAGTTAGTCTCTTCATTAGTTTATTTTTGGAAACTAGGGTCAGTGGGTCTGGCCGTAGACGATGGGAACCCTCCTTGTGCATCATAGTCGTTTCGCCGCCGAACCTGACCGAAATTAGCGACGAACATGACCAGATGCATCGTAAAGCGTTCGTAAAAAAGTCCGCGAATATGACCCGAAACCACTTCGTGGTTCTCGAATTGGCTCAGTACCACAGTTTTATTAGTTGTGCGCTATAACGGGTACATTTGTATGACGAAATTAGGCGAGAATGACATAACACACCAACACAGCCGAGTGCGCGCTGAAACCGAAACCAACCAAACTGAAGCCACCCAATGGCGCCGAGTGCGTCAGCGCCCTCTGTCCGCCGGTCGGGTAACTACTGAGATGAAAAGGTCTATACGCTCGAGAAAGGAAAAATTTAAGGGAAGGATGCACTCTTAGTACTTGGATGGTTGTGCAACTAGACTATTATTTCCAGTTTCTTGAATGCAGCTTGGGTGTCATCTAGCTTCCCAGTTTTCGTCAGTGTTTTGTACAGTTTGCATACCTGCCAAGCCTTGCATACTACCCAGGAGACTCCAGAATTTCGGCCATTTCGTACGGTTGTACGATTCACAGAAAAATCTCCCAGAAAATAAAAAATAATACCCCCCCCTCACCCCTTTCCTGCACTTAAACGAGGAGTTTTTGCCGTAGCAACAGACGGCAGCAATGATAGCGAGACCCAGCTGCATCTCGCTAGTATGAGCAGTGCAATACAAATGTAAGGACGTTACCTTCATGTAAATTCATTGTTAATATTTCTTTTGCCTCCCACCCCCCTCCCCACCTCTACCCCACGCGTATATACATTTCGCCGAGAGCACAGAGCCGCGAGGAGGAAAAAGAGAGAGAGAGAGGAGGAAAGGGGAAGAGAGGCCGCCGTGATTGGCCCTTGTAGTCATGTGGTACGCGCCCGGCTGTTCTGGCCGTCACCCCCCGCAAGCCTCGCCCGCGAGCAGACGCCGCCGGCGCCTTTGGGCTGCTGTGGCTGCCACGCCGGCCCCGCCGAAGTCAAAGGTACGCTGCGAGTGTGTAATCCAGAAAACTGAAAATTTAGAAGTGAGATCGACGCTCTCACAGTAGACAACACGCCTGTGACTCCCAATGTACAACCAGCGAACCTAGGCAGAGCACGGGAGGCACTCACTTGATCGAATGACATTTTAGCGAACGCCCACGTTTCACCGAATGACACTTTAGCGAATAGTCGAACGCCGCGAAGCGGCGTTTTCGAGTGGGCCAGATGGGTTCACATTTTTGTAATGAGCCGACACAGACTGTCGCCGCGAAGCAGCGTAAGCGCAGCGCGGCGGATGGGTTAACGCGCACCCCCGTTATTCGCTAAAACGTCAATTCGCTCAAATGTCGCTGTTCGCTAAAATGTCATCGCTCATGTGATATGGACCCGAGCACTAGGTTCGCTGGTTGCACATTGGGAGTCACGGGCGTGTTGTCTACTGTGAGAGCGTCGATCTCACTTCTAAATTTTCAGTTTTGTGGATTACACACTCGCAGCGTACCTTTGACTTCGGCGGAGCCGGCGTGGCAGCCACAGCAGCCCAAAGGCGCCGGCGGCGTCTGCTCGCGGGCGAGGCTTGCGGGGGGTGACGGCCAGAACAGCCGGGCGTGTACCACGTGACTACAAGGGCCAATCACGGCGGCCTCTCTCTCCCTTTCCTCCTCTCTCTCTCTCTTTCTCTTCCTCGCGGCTCTGTGCTCTCGGCGAAATGTATATACGCCTACCCCACACCTCCCCCGTCTTAGAAAGACTTCCGGATTTGTTTTCTCCTAACATGGCAAATATGAGTATGGAGGGGGTTCTTGTTTGGCTCAAGGGATTCTTCGTTAGAAATTTCTTCAAGAAACTATTTTTTGGGAGCAACTGTTAGTTGTCTAACACCAGATAACATAAGATGATGTCTTATGCAGGCATGGCCAAGGGAAACATTTTTTGTTGCGACACACATCAGGGAGGATAATTGTAAAGATAGAAAGAAACTGGAAAATTAACCTAACCAAGATCCTTGAAAGAGGAAAATACAAGTTGCTCTTTCAGAGCCAGAATTTTGGAAATCTGATATTTCCACATTGTCAAGGGCTGATCTTTGAAACGTGAAAGGCTCTGTAGACGTGTGTGTGCCCTTGTGTCTCCTGTGCCTACTCGCAAGGGTGCAAGCTCCTCTGAACTTTCTGACACTTCAGGGTTACGCACTTGTGCTTCTGAATTTTTGAACACCCCGCTGTTTGTAAGCACTTGTTGGGCTGTGCTTGACAACTGGCCACAAAAGACAAGATTTCCCAACGGGCGACAACTCATGGGCATTCAGTGCAAGAATGGCTTGGTTGCTTTAGTTGCATGAGGTTTCAACAACAAGTTGTTTGTTTGTTTATTCAGTGTACTTTTGAAGCATGGAATCACTATACACCCACTTTTTGTTGAATTCACCAAACAGGATCATTCCACAAAGGTGCCACACTTCCTGAATTCCTCTAGTATCGGGCTGTACTTAAGTGATTCTTTGCTGCTGACCTTTCAGTAATTGGTAGGTTCAATGATGCAGTGTCTACCGGCAGGGAAAACTTGAGAATTAAGAAGTTTTCAGACAATTAGCGGGAGACTGGGAAAAGAAGCAATGTTTAGGGCAAACATCTTTTGCACCTTTGAAATGTGCACAATTTGTTGGCTTTTGTCATCTTTGCCCTCTGAGGATGTTTCTTCATATAAGCTTATGCACCAGGTATATTTTGGCAGTATGTTTGCCATTTGGACATTTTGGCAGTGCTTTACATAGTGTTGAATCCAGTCTAAACTAGGCTATTCTGCAGCTTCACAAGTATCAAGTAATCGATAGTTGCCCAAAACGCAAGGTGCTACGTTTCAAAATGTTTGCAGCCCACAGTCGAGACTTGATTTACCACTAGTTGAGACCTGCAACAGCCGCACTCGCTGACACGGTCGTATGACTGCATGCACACTGTGGCCAGTTGAGCTCCAAGGTTTGCTGTTACTCTACTTAGAAGATTGCATTTGTTTGCACTCTTGTAGGAGTTCTACCACGAAATCAACCGGCAGGAGATGTACATCCGCTACCTTCACAAGCTGTGCGATCTGCACCTGGAGTGCGACAACTACATTGAGGCTGCATTCACGCTGCAGCTTCATGCTAAGCTCCTGCGGTGGTCGGACGAAGGTCTTCCTAGTCTGCTGCGCAGCGCCAAGTATCCCGAGTGCGAGACCAATCGGGAGCTCAAGGAGCGGCTTTACTACGAGATCCTTGACCACTTCGACAAAGGGAAGCTCTGGGAGGCCGGGCTCATGCTGTGCAAGGAGCTGCTGGCCCAGTATGAGAATGAGACATTTGACTATGGCCAGTTGAGCATGCTGCACGCACGTATGGCCACCTTTTACCAGAACATTATGCGGCACCTTCGACCCGAACCGGAATATTTCCGAGTGGCTTACTATGGCCGCAGCTTCCCAGCCTTCCTCCAGAACAAGGTGGGTGTTGTACGACGCTCGTGCCGTGGGTGTTGCGGGTATTGGTAACCGAGGAAGGGGTTGTTTCTATGAAGGGTCATTTGACGATTGACCCCATTCAAAATTGTTTAGGCTGCTTGCCCTGTAGCCTCACTTGCATGTAGAGTTCCGTGTTTTCCAAGTCTATTTCTGCTGAAATTCATTGGGTGTTTTAGAATGAATTTTTCTACTGCAAATTGGCCGTTTGCCAGTGTTTACTTTTCTTAGATTTCTATTGCTTTGAAATTCTGTGTTTATTGAAGTTTAATTTTGTGATAGTCTTAACTCATAATTTACTAATGAAAAGAAATATTTGCACAAAAACATAAAAAGCTATTTAATTACGATCAATATTTACTAGAAATCTGCGGAATCATAGTTTCTACTGATAAAAAAACGGAGTCCTCTTTCTTGTCTGAGGCAGATAGGGTATACAGTAAAATACTGCACATGTGCCGATGTCGCGATAAGCGCCTGTACTCTACTTTTTAATTTTTTGAAAACTAAGCAAAGGACATATCAAGCGCCCACCCCAAACTTCTGAACCCACTTAGCTAAATGAGATGCTCCTCCTCGTCAGCTGCTTTTCCAAGCACCCCGGTGCAAAGCAGTAAAGCCCACATCATTGTGTGCCTCTTCTGTGTTTTTGCTCTTTAACTTAACAAGCGCACCCCCCCCCCCCCCCCCCCCCGCCGCCTCGTTTTTCAAGATTGCATCTAAATTTTGGGTGGGTGCTTGCTCGGTATTTTATGGTAGTAACTCGAAACCAGAATACAGTGGAACCCCGATTATGTGTCCCCGGTTTACGCGACGTCCCGCATTTTACGATGATTTGGTGCAGACACGGCAATCTCCCCGTAGAAAGCATGTGTTAGAAATTTGGATTTCACGACACGCAGATACATGCATCTTGCATCATATGACGATTGTGGTGCTTCGCATCGCCAGTTTAAACAGACGAAACACAAAAAGGAAACTGCGTGCTGCACCGGCAGACATATCCTCCTCCCCCCTCTTTTGCTGGCAGTGTTGTTTTTGGTGGTTTGTTTGTTTTTGCCCTTCGCCTCCTTCCAGTCGCGTCTTCCTTCGCTTTCCCGCGACACGTCCCGCTTTGCTCTCGCACTCTACTCTCTCCTTTTAATTCCTTTCTTTGACAATGCACTGTCGGGCTGCAATCCATTGATTTGTGCGGTCGTGCTTGTGGGTTTGTGCAGCACTCGTGCAATACTTTTGGAAAGCGAAAAAGGTGCCGGGTCTCGGCACATTCTCTGCTTAGGATTTCCGCGTGTTCCGCAAAAGTTTGCATGCTCTTGAATAACTGTGTACCGTGTCCACATGCACTCATTGTAATTTGTGGACCACGTCAAATGCCGATGACAACATTGCCTGTCCGCGACCGAGTGTCACTCTATGAAGTCGTCGAAAAGGGAATTACCCAACGCCAATACTTTGGACGAAGGGGGCAATGTGGCAGGTGCGTCCTGACGTATGTGGAAATGTCATGTTTTGATGGCATCTGACGGCTTGCATACACCTACGAAGGTGTGGCTCACTTGCTTCTAGGGGTTGCAGCCCCTCAAAGGAATTTATTGGTCAGTCTTTTAAAAATGAGGTAATGTGAAAATAAAATCTTATTAGCAGCAGTACTGCACCAAACTTTGATTTTGTTTTTATTTATTTGAGGGCCTTATGCTCTTTTTTGCCTGACAAGTTGTTAGATTAAAAGTAATTATAGAAGTTTCACATTTTTGTCATGCAAGGCCGAGTTCCAAAGTCATAATCATTGCTTTTTAGATTATACGACTCTTAAATTATAAAACATTTTCGCGTGGTCTCGTTAAAGTCTGGGATTTCATAGTATGCCACTCCTATTGTATTCCTTCCAGGAATAATAGTCTCTGTAAATAAATAAAATAATTGGGGTTCCACTGTAGTAGTTGAACATAATAACATACTTCATTGGCTTCTCTCATGACTCAGAAGTACAGCTACTTTGACCAGTTGTCCTGAATGGTCGCTGTTCGGGGATTAAAAGGGATACTGGAGTGGCCTCTCCTCTGGAGCATCACTGACCTGGTGCTCTACCAGGACTACCATAAAATTCCATAAGAATGTCCACCCAAAATGAAGAGATAAATGGGAATGCTGCAGCATAACTTCATCAAAAATTAATGAGAAACACCGGGATACCCGCTACAAACCCTGTGATGCGGGAGCTGATACCGCAGATCGTGGACACGGCAAATTCGTGTTCACGATGTAATACATAAACACGTGGGAATTCGCTACAAACTCAGTGTCATGGGAAAGGATACCGCAGGTTGCAGACACAGCTAGATTCGTGTTTTACGGTGCGAAGGGCTCGCGGAAACTTGCCGAGAACTTTCATCTCTCGGGAATGGAGACCGCAGATCGTGGACGCAGCAGATTCAAGTTTTATGGTGCAATAAACACGCGGGAATCCGTTACAAACTTGCCTGTCACGGGAACCGATATCGCACGTGCAGATCGCGGACAAAAACGCGGGAATTCGCTACAAACTTTCATGTCACGGGAACAAAAACCGCAGATCACGGACGCAGCACAATCCCATTTCACGATGCAGTATACACGCAGGAACAACTCGCTTGTTACGGGAATCAATATCGCGCGCGCAGATCTTGGACAAAAATGCGGCAATCCGCTACAAACTTTCATGTCACGTAAACCGATACAGCAGATCGCGGATGCAGCAGATTTGCATTTCACGATGCAATGTACATGCAGGAACAACTCGCGTGTTAGGGAAGCTGATATCATGTGCACAGATCGCGGAGAGAAACATGGAAACCCACTATGCACTCGCTTGTCAGACGTACCGGTAATGCAGATTGCGCGGTTGATGCGATTCCCATTGGACATCGCGTGACGTCCGACGGGAATCCGGGGGGTGGACGATGTTTCGGAATTTTTATGTTAAAGGGTCTCCAAACCAAACACAGAAAATGCGAAGCGAGTACTTTTAGTGGGAACCAGGAACGCTTCCTTGCATTTTTCGGTTTGGATACGATTTTTGTCGAAGCAACACGGGGACATTGGGGAGAGAGGGTGCGTGTGATGTTGAGTCAGTCGTCAGAAAAATGTCATCCATGACGGACCAATGAGAATGTCTCTGTCCACCTGTTCCTTCGCCTTTGCCTCCTCTTCACTTCCCTCATCTCTGAAATTGGTTGCGCCCAGTAGTTTCGTCACGCACGCATTTCAAGGCTCCACCCGGGTGCCCCCTGTCTAAAAGTGGGATGAAACGGAACGTGTCAAGGAGAGCTCTCTGCTAAAAGTACACGCTTCGCACTCTCCGTTTTTGGTTTGAAGACCCCTTTACAGATATTTCGCCAGAAAAACGAGATGGGCAACCTCCCGGGGGAGGGCGTCCTTTCGGAATCTTACGGTAGTGTGAAATGTCTCAGGCTTTTCTTTTTTTGTCATTGTAATCTCAAATGTCGGAGCTTTTCGAGTAAATCTGAAATGCCGAATATTTGAGCTAGCAGTGTTTTCTGATTTTTTTCTGTTTTGTCCAAGAGTACTGAAACCTATTTGCAAGTGTGCATGAAGGTTTGCTGTTTTTCCAACTGTAAAGCATTTGTAATAGAGAGAAGGATCAAATTGGAAGCCTTAGCTGCTGGTTATGTCATCATCTCAGAGCCATAGTATAGTATTTTTTGCCTGGGAGGGGTTTTCGGTATGTTTATAGGCACTTACAATTTATATGGTACATCAACTTCTAAGGGTGCTCATTATAGAGAGAGTGAAACAATTTAGTGACATAAGCTACATAGCATTTAGAATTAAATCTTGACGTCCATACTCTGCATTAAATTTCTTTCCACACGCTAGGTTTTTGAGAAAGAATATCAGGAAACCAAGATGCATTGTCCTCTAACATAGCAATCGTTGCGACATACTGTCTTAATACTACTGTATTTTTAATCCAATAATCTTGGCACAACGCAAACAAGTGTTTGTCTCGGAAGAAGAAGGAAAATGACACAAAAAGTACGGTAAAGACGAGACACACTTTCGACCTGCGACAAAACATTTACTCTTTTTTAGTTTTGACTTGCAGAGAGAAGGTGCAAGGGGGTAAAAGGAAGGGAAGAAAGAAATGAGAAAAATCTGTGGGGAGGAAAGGAAGGAAATGACAGGTGAAGGCATCTTGAGCAAAGCAGGGCTGAATAGCTGGTGTATTTTATTCAGATTCAATGGAAGAACCCAAGAAAGTGTGGCAGTAGCAGAACTATTCTAACTTGTTAGGAAAGTTTTCTGTTGTTTTTCATGCAGATTTTCATTGTTCAAGATGTGTCTTTGCTACTTTCCTACCCTTTCTGCAGGTCTTTGTGTACCGGGGAAAAGAGTATGAGCGACTCAGTGACTTCAGCACTCGATTGTTGAATCAGTTCCCAAATGCCATGCTGCTAACTAAACTGACTATCCCGGGAAAAGATGTGACTGAGTCTCAATGCCAGTACCTCCAGATCAACAAGGTGGACCCCGTCATGAACAATCCTCAGCGCTTCCAGAACAAGCCTGTTCATGATCAGATCCTCAAGTACTATCGGGTGAGCATTGCACCATTGGTGTTAAATGAAATGTTTTATCAATGGGTCATTCCACGCCAAACGTCCCACACATTGCGCTCAACCACTTGTGATTTTTAAAAGAAAATTCATGGCTCTTTACCCCAAGTTCCTTACCTTTTTCCTTAAAAACATTTCCCCCCAAATTTGGTTTTTGATGGCGTTAGCACTGTTTTAATTTTTAAAATGGGTGTAAAACTAGGCATAATCAATAATTGAGTAAAAATCTAATTTTTTTAAGCACTTCACAATTTATTTTATTAAATTCGAATGGCTTTTAGCTTGTTACGTTGTGATGATTAAAAACTTTTTATTATTGAAATATTTCTTAAAAATTCAGCAAAAAGCAAACAAATTAACACTTTAGTTAATTTGTTTTTTAAATTACCGCTTTGCACCTGGAAATAATAATTTTTTTATTGAGAGCCCTGTTGATGTTTTACAAATAAAAAATGTTTGAAGCAAAGAAAACAAAAAAAAAAACAAATAACTTCATAGAAAAAAAAAAATGAGATCTGTTTTGCTACTTAAACAGCCATTTATTCTACCATGAGGTGGTCCAAGTAAAAATATGAAAAATAAGGACTTTAGAAGAAGAATTACTGCCTTTCATTTCTGAAAGTTTAATAAAAGTTGTTTTTTTTCTAAAGCAAGAAAAAAAAATATGTAAGTTGGGCTCCCGCATTGCAACCTGGCATTGTTTCTTAGCATCTCTTCACCGCACAACACGCCACCTGACACAAGAGCCGAGAAGCTTCGCACACACGCAAGGAAATTGCTGGTCGGGAGTGTGATTTTCGCAGAGGACTCTACACATGCACATTTTTACTCGCAATTGCCTCGCGTTTACAGCTAAAGACGTGCCGCGGTTTGCCGTGGCTGCTTCCACTCGTCCTTCTTTTCGAATGTAATGCAAACAACAGCGGATATGGTGTGATAATCGTACGTGCCACCACTGCATAGCAGGCTCCGCCACTGCATAGTAGACTCTGCCACTGCATAGCAGGCTCTGCCACTGCATAGCAGGCTCCGCCACTGCATAGCAGGCTCCGCCACTGCATAGCAGGCTCCGCCACTGCATAGCAGGCTCCGCCACTGCCAAGCAGGCTCTGCCACTGCATGCATAGCAGGCTCCGCCACTGCATAGCAGGCTCCGCCACTGCATAGCAGGCTCCGCCACTGCATAGCAGGCTCCGCCACTGCATAGTAGGCTCCGCCACTGCATAGCAGGCTCCGCCACTGCATAGCAGGCTCCACCACTGCATAGCAGGCTCCGCTACTGCATAGTAGACTCTGCCACTGCATAGCAGGCTCCGCCACTGCATAGCAGGCTCCACCACTGCATAGCAGGCTCTGCCATTGCATAGCAGGCTCCGCCACTGCATAGCAGGCTCCGCCACTGCGTAGCAGGCTCCGCCACTGCGTAGCAGGCTCCGCGACTGCGTAGCAGGCTCCGCCACTGCGTAGCGGGCTCCGCCACTGCGTAGCGGGCTCCGCCACTGCGTAGCGGGCTCCGCCACTGCATAGCAGGCTCCGCCACTGCATAGCAGGCTCGTTGTGCCCTATGTACCGATGTCAGTTCTCACTCCGAAACTTGATGCCTAACGGCAGTGGCATCACCTGAGGGGAACTTCTCCTACTCAGGAAACGCGATAACGATCAAGCAAAATTCCTTCTGGCATTTTGAAAGGAAAGGACCGAAAGTAAGAAAGGGCAGAAAAATGAGGGGTATTGTTTCGATTGACCACTGACTAGTTGCAATCAGGAATCTCCCCAAGAAAGTGTATTTTTTGTCGAAGTATGGTGACATATCGATGGTTGAAGCGGGCCACTTGGTATAGGCAAGTCATTCTGCGGTTCGTGTGGATACTGATGAGGATAAATAGGAAATTCTGATTGTTTTATTTTCTAAACGAGGAGGATAGTTATGTCGTGTTTACTCGTCGATAATGTGTCACCGGCTCCGTTTAGTTGCAGCAATTCAATTCATGCTTTCTGCAAACCAACTATGAACCGTACGAAAAAATAAAGCTGTATGCCGTTTGTCCTGTTATGCTTATGTGACACCTATCCGAGCAAAAGCTGTAATAGTGCATTGATTTACCTGCAGTTGACCTGATTCACTTCTTGCCTGTTACTAAACCAGTGCAAAAAAGTTTTTTTAGAGCTGAATATATCGGTCTGGATACTGGCGATACGATACATATTTCATGAAAGACCTGACCTTTATGTGCCGCATTGTGCAAATACTAAGTAGGAGTGCTTTCTTATGTGCAGTGCGTACCATAAAAATTTCTGGTTTGTTTGCAGAAACTCAACTTCCTCCGTGCTCTCTGTGCAAGTGGCTGCCACAAAATCACGTCAGGTCTTGAGGCATGATGCTCAAGACCTGACGAACACGGATCGACGGCTCCTTTCTCTTCGCTCGGTGGCCCTGGGCGAAGAGAAAGGAGCTGCTGATCTGTGTCCATCGGGTGACAGATTAGCAATGAGTAAACATGACACAACTATCCTTCTAGTTTAGAAAATAAAACAATCAGAATTTCCTACTTGCCCTCATCAGCATCCGCACGAACAGCAGAATGACTTGCCTATGCCGAGTGACCTGCTTTGTCCACCGATATAACACCGTATTCCGAAAAAAAAAAAAAAAACTTTCTTGGGCAGGTTCTTGATTGTAACTAGTCGGTGGTCGTTTGAAACAATACCCCTGGTTTTTCTGACCTTCCTTACAGGGGCTCCTTTACTTTCCAAACACCAGTAGGGATCTCGCTCGATCATTATCACATTTCCTGAATAGGAGAAGCTCCCCTCAGGCGATGCCGACGCCGTTAGGCATCAGGTTTCGGAGTGAGGAGAACTGACATCGGTACAAAGGGTGCATCAAGCACGCTATGCAGTGGTGGCACTTACGATTATCGCATCATATCCACTGTTGTTTGCGTTACAGCCGAAAAAAAGGATGAGTGGAAGCAGCCACGGCAAACCGGAGCACCTCTTTAGCTGTAAACAGTGACCGTATACGCGAGGCAATTGCGAGTCAAGAATGCGCATGCATAGAACCTTCTGCTAAAATCACACATCCGACCAGCAATTAGTACCTTGCGTGCCCGGAAAGCTTCTCAGCTCTCATGTCAGCTCTCGCGTCAGGTGGCATGTTGTGTAGTGAAGAGGCATTAAGAAACAATGCCAGATTGCAACCTGGGAGCTCAACTTCAATAATTTGTTTTTCGCTTAGGAAAAAAAAATAATTTTGATTAAAGTTTCAGAAATGCAATGCAATGAATCATTCTTCTGAAGTCATTATTTTTTGTATTTTTACTTGGACCACCTCATGGTAGAATAAACAGATTTTTCGGCAAAAAACAATCTTTTTCACAAATTTATCTTTTTTTTTTTATGAAGTATTTTGTTGTATGGTTTCAGACAGTTTTTATTTGTATTACATCTACAGGGCTTCCTATAGTAATGTCATAATTTATGGATTCCTAGCACTAACTGTGAGAATCATGCAGTCCCCTTGAGTGGGCGCCTTCAAAACCACTGCATCGCCACGCTGTGCATGCGCGGTTGCTAGAACGAGTGCCCTTTGTGTTCACTTGGAGTAAGTGTGCTGGAAATATCTGCAGGTGAATGAAGTGAACAAGTTCACCTACTCACGGCCGTTGCGTCGGGGAGAGAAAGACTCTGACAGCGACATCGGCCACATCTGGCTGGAGCGCACGACACTGGAGACTGCGTACATGCTGCCCGGCATTCTGCGCTGGTTTGTTGTGGTCAAGACTCAGACGGTGGAAGTGAGCCCGTTGCAGAACGCAGTGGAAACCATGGAGAGTGCCAATGCCAAGATTCGAGACCACGTCCTGCAGTACCGGGCTGACTTGACCTTGCCTTTGAATCCCCTGAGCATGCTTCTTGGAGGCATTGTGGATGCTGCAGTCAATGGAGGCATTGGCCAGTATGAGAAGGCAAGTGCTTATCTGGGTGCGCTATTGGTGTCCATGAAACCTTTTGCAAGGGTGAACCAACTGCCCCATGCACAAGCTGTCAGTGAACCATGAGAGTCGGATTTTCTGTAGTGAGAGAACACGCTGACATGTGCAAAAACTCAATGATTAGGGTTGGCCACTGACTGTCACGCATTCTAAGGGAATCATAAACAGGTTTCAGAGATCATGCAGTAATATTTTGCAACATAGTTTGTGATTTGGAATTTCCATGGTAAGTATGGGTGCAATACTTGCACCGTTTTCAATTCAGAATAGATAGAATGTGTGTGCATTCAGCAGCAATTGTGCAGCCAGGGGAAAACATTTTTTTTTTATTGAATTTATTTTAGTGTTTGATCTTCTTTTATTATAAATCTGGTGTTAGTTTTGATATAGCTTATTTTTTTATATTCTGGATGCTATGCACATGCAGAAAAAAAAACGTGTTCTTGCACACACGTGAGTCATGTCAACACTCTTAAAAGAGCATAGTAATTCCCTCTTTTTAAACGACTGAGTTCAATAAACAACAAAAATAATCTGTGGAAAACCTATTTAAAAAAAAAAATTGCAAAAATTCAATTTTTTAAGGCTAACAAAAGTTTCTAAATTTTTGTCACGAGAATTTGGTTGTGATATGACAATACTAAGAACAAAAATTCTTGTGTGCAAACTGCGAAGATGCCCCAAAATTACACAAAACTGGAAAGGCAAAACACTTTCAAATGTTACCATAAATGTATAACAACACTCTTCTGCAAAAAAAAAAAAAAAAAAAAAATTAATAATGTTTTGTGAGAATAGGAAGCTACTGAAGACTGTGATGGAGAGGAAATGGCTCGGCCTACTTCTCAACATAAATATGATGGCGGGTGATGTCCCAATTCCGAGAATCGCGCACACGAAAGTGGCTCAAATTTATGCTGTTCTGGGTTGCCGGAAGTTCTGAAAATGCGTATCTGACTAATTTCGCGATCATAACCGGTCTATTTTCAACGAAACAAGAGAAACTGCTCCCCACACGGGACTTTTGGGAGCTAATAGCTGCCGTTGTTGCCATTCTGATGTCAAGAACGGAGAGCTAACAAAACAGCTGGTCGGACGTCAGTGGGCACCAGAGTTTGTTTCTCTCGTGTATGCGACTGGCGAGTGAAAGCGTAGTGGCCCTCAGTTGGTTCAACTTTGCCATGGTATGTGCCCTTTCTATTCCCAAACTATTTTATTGAGAGAGAATACACATTCACGTGGAAAGTCGGGATATTTTGGTGGGGAGGCATTCACTTGAGTGAATGACGCTTCAGCGAACAAAATTTTGCCCACAATGTTTCGTCGAATGACGCTGTTCATTTGAGCGAATGCGGTCGCTCGGTCGGCCAGGTGACTTTAGTTCATTTCAGTTACCTCGGTTTAGACAGTTGAGTTCCATATCTTAAAATGTAACTAATTTTTCGTGGTATTATCTCCTGCGAATAAACGTTATTGTAAACTTTATTTAATGAAAGCGTCACGACATGAAACTTTTAAAAATATTCGATTTAGGCATGATACATGCATAGTCTGCTTGCGAATAGAATAGTTTAAAGGGGCCCTGCAAGGACTTTTTTGCTGGTTTTTAATTTGCACCGAACCTGAGTGCACTGAACATAGTAACTTAATGAAACTTTTCTTTTCTAGAATTTTGCTTTATTTTTTAAGTTATAGGCAAATTAAAATTACAAAAACAAGCAAAAAATAACCTCCTTCATGACGTCCTTGGTCGCTTGGGTGGCCGTGAACTACAGGAGGGGTAGTGAGCTCAGCGAGCGCTCACGGCTGCCGCACTCTGTATCGACGGCTCGAGAGGGCACCGCTAAAGCATGTTGTGGATAGGCTGTATGAAGCGGGCAGCCAGGGCGGCTCGCATTGCATTTGCTGCGCGATTAAACACTAATTCGGCATGACACTTCATTGGCCACAAACGACAGCAAACACGGGGTAAAGATCAGTTCAGAACGGGAGCCACTTCGCGCTGCCATACCGCCAAAGGGCCAAACCGCAAGCCAAAGGTGCTCGCCGAAGGCCTTTGGAATGCTCGGAACCGGTTGGATCTTCGAGCCCTTATACGACCGCAGCGCCGCCGCGTATATCCGGGACCTTTCTACGCTCGCCGCTCATCGGTGCCCGATTCCACTACCTCTTTCTAGTATGCACCGCCTTTTCCACCACTTGGTGGCGGGTATGTCGACAGGTCATCTCTTGTTCCCGTACTTTATAAACTGCATTTATTTCTTTTCTGATCTAAAATACTTAATGAAAACTACTTTCATAAATAATTGAAACGGTTCGCTCCACTTATATTTTGTGTTTCGACTAAAAAGAAGCTTTTAGCGACTCTGACCAGTAGTAAGCCCAGGACCAAAGACTTCACATATCGTGCGCTTTCGGCACCTCGGGTCGCCCCCGTAGGTGGAGGAGGTTTCCGCGTGGTCCGGTTAACATATGACTCACTGATATTTAGTTACTCTCTCCGTGCCCGCTGGCTTGCCTGAACCCCAAGAGATGTGGGAAACGCAAAAAAGGTAAAAGCTTAAATATAATTGCAATAAAATATAATTGTGACCCCTGGTGGAAAGACGAGCGGTTAGAGACATTACGGTGATGGCGCTAAAAGGAACGGCTTGACTGAGTTGGTCGTTTAGAGAAGACATTCAGAGGCTGAACTGGCAGCCCCTTTTCCAGTAATAAATGCTTCCAAGGCGCTTTCATGAAGGTGATGTGCGACCAAACTGAAATGACAAAGAGACGTTGGCTTATTATGAGTGAAAGTTATTGGTTTTCTCGTCTGCAGGTCATATATTACTCAATGTTTTCCCATTAGAAGTGAGCCCAAGGGTGGTGAAGATATGGTAGGAGAGCTAAAGAAAAGAGATTGAGATTTTTTTAATATGTATGTGCAATGTAGATAATATTTAATAAATAAGTTTTATTTGCTGATTAATGCCTGAAGGACAACAATAGGCAGGAAAATATTGTGCATACATTCATTGACTTCAATTTTTGATGCATATATTTCTACATCTTATTAAATAACTTGATGAAACATTTATTTGCAAATATTTTATGCAAATATCTCCAAAATGTGTTTTGAAAAATGTTCTGACCAATCCTAAGAAGTTTTGGAATGCTTGTCATTGTGGATTGTTTAGATGTGGATGACTATCGTGTGGGCGTGCGATTGTCAGGGTGTTTAGCGACCGGGAAAACCGAGAATTGTCAGGGAAATTTTAATTACCGGGAAAAATCAGGGAATTGTCAGGGATATTGTCAAAAAGCGAGCCCAGTCAGGGACAATGAGCTGGAAACGCCATCGAGTGCCCTGAGCAAAGACTTGGGGACTTAGGTGCAGAAAAATGGGCAATAAATTATGCTTAGAGCGGAGCGCGGGCTCTGCTCACCCGATCTAGAGTGTGGAACCATATGCAAAGGGAACAGCTGACAAATCCAGTTTTTTGGATTGGATTGGATTGAGGGCGCGACACTAGGCTAGATCCAGTTAAAGCCTCCTTGTACTAGATATAGTAACAAATGGAAAAGCCGCAGACCCCAATCCAATCCAAGGCGAAAGTATCCAAAAGTTTCCAAAAGTGTGCATCTGGCGGCCATGCTGCCATTCGGTTATTGACTAGTGTGGTTGAGCGTCATGTTTTCATCGTGTTTCCGGAAGTGGCCTCTTCACTGACGATGTCGGCGGCAAGAAAGTGCTCATTTAATCCTGACTGGACTAACCCGAATATTTCAGAATATGCAAGTTGGATTAAGGATTAAGCCTGTGCAAAATGATCCTCACAGTGCTCAATGCCTTGTGTTGTAATGGTCTTATATATTTAACCACCTCTACAGTGGTCAGGGAATTTTAGCTTTAATTGTCAGGGAAAACCTGGAAAAGTCAGGGAATTTCAAAATAATAATTTGCTAGACACCCTGGATTGTGCATCACTACTGCTTGAGGCACTTGAAAATCCCAGGCTAGCCATTCTGCATTGTCTGAATTTCTCATCTACAGCATAGAGACATGTCGCCTCTCTGAATGGTTGACAAGCATTACGCTGTCTATATATCCACACACACACAAATTTGTGTGACTCGTGACTGCTTTTGCCTCAATGACCCGTTGTAGAATACCAGGAATTACTTCAAACCGTTAATTAAAGAAATGTTGTCAAACGCTAAAAAAAAAATAGTCGTAGACAGAATGTTTTTATTATTTGCTTGTTAAAAAAACATTAAACCGAAAAAAAATAAGGTTTTTAGGGGCGGCTAATTAGTAACCGAAATGGTAAAAACTGAAACCCTAAAAAACCTAAACGAAACTGATTTGAAGAAAAAACGGTAGCCGTAACCGTAGCCGAACAGTTATATATATCGGTTTCAGTCCCTGGGATTCTCAATCATTATTAAAGGTTGAATTATTTAGCGATGAAGAGTCAATGGCTGTTCCAAACTAACATTTTGCTTGCTTCAAAAAGTCAAATGCCGCGTCCATCCTTGCTGAAGTAGCTTTGACAACGTCGGAGCACTGCGGAAAGTGCTCCCACCTCTCTCCACTTTGGCAGAATGAATGCTGGAGAGGAGGCCACCTAGACACTGATCTTCGAAACATACGTATTCTATAAAATACACTGCAGTAACCAGAGCAGCCGTCCCCCCAAAACGATGGCACGACGAACAACGGGAGGCGGGCCCTTGGATGAAGCGTCTATGGGCAGTTCTTTCACTGAGCTAATCTAGTAACGTTGGTGCTGCCTAACGGATGCTCAGCTATGTTTCATCGTTACTTTGCAAATGGCAGAAACCCCGGTGAGCCAATCGCGAGCGTTGGAGCAAGACACAGGACAACATGCTGTCGGAGTGCACTCCACTTGTGAAAATCTGTCACGTGCTATGCTCTGTCGCTCTGATGGGCTCACGGTGGCCATAGCTTTCACTCTTTGCCAAGTTATGCTGAGGCAGAGTATGGTAAGTTTGTCCACAAGAATGGCCATTAGTATGCAGGTGTGTCAGACCTTTGCAAGGCATTGATTGGGGCTATTGATTGAGCACACAATTTTGCTGCATTCACCCGCGTTTTGGACCCGATCACACTTGACCTCTAACAGCTGATTGAACCTCGGTCCTTATGTATTCTACCATTTCTCTATGCAAATTCAAGTGATACCAGCACCTAAAGTTGAAGAAAAACTCTAGGCAGTGACTGGTGCCTGTATTTTTAGGGTTTTCTATTCTTTGAGCTGGAACTACTTGCCAACTTGGTTGTTTTCTCAGTGTTCGGTCAGTAAAGATGAACTGTTTGATGTAACTTGCTCATTCTATCTCCCAAAGTTACTCCACTATAGGTCAACCCTTATTCTAGGTAACTCCCTAAGAATATTGCAAAGGTATCCATGTCTAGGTGGACCTTAATTTTCAAGAAGTGGAAGGGAATGAAATTTAGAGAGACGCGTTTATTTTGTGGCACCCCTACACTCCGGCGAAAGCTCGCTTATCTACTATGTTAGCCACATCATCGTTTAAACTTCCAAACAATGGTGTCATCATCTTTGTGATGTCGATGGTGTCATGAGGAACGAGCTGAAAAGTCGCAAGGAAACACTTTGCAAAACAATTGGATGGCAACTGCTGTGATAAGAAAAAGTTTCCTAGTCCTGATAAAGATGACCTGATTATCGTGTCAACCCCTTGTGGCACTCGTGCTGTGCCGCTGGCATCAAACTTCACCACTTCTTACAGGTGAACTAGGAACAGCAGCTGACGTGGGGGAGTATTGAAGTTAGCTCGATGGACCCGGAAACTGTGCTCGCATCTATTTTGGTTGATGCCTAATTTTAAGGAACAGTGCTGAAAAAAAAGTCACCCTATATTCAAATAAGTCTGGCATCGAACTTCACCACTTCTTACAGGTGAACTAGGAACAGCAGCTGACGTGGGGGAGTATTGAAGTTAGCTCGATGGACCCGGAAACTGTGCTCGCATCTATTTTGGTTGACGCCTAATTTTAAGGAACAGTGCTGAAAAAAAAGTCACCCTATATTCAAATAAGTCTGATACTTATTCTTTAGCCTTTACACATGTTTTATCTGGTCTTTCCTCAGGCATTCTTCACTCAAGAGTCGCTTCAAAACAACAAGTCTGACCGGGAAGGGATTGACCGCCTAAAAGAACTCATTGCTTGCCAGGTATGTGTGCACATTGAATCTTGTTTTATAGAGTACCTATGTTCCCCTCACTCAAAGTGTTTTAGTGCAAGCAAGTAGGAAAAAAAAATACAATTTTTTTATTAGTAAAATGTTTTTGCTCTGTGCAGTATGGTCAAGCATTGTTACATGCATTTTTTTTCTTTTTCTGTGGGATGTTGAGAAAGAGATAGCTAGATTGTAAGTTGAGGTGTAGAAGGGATAAGGTGGCCCCTTGAAATATACATTTCAGCAAAAAACATGTGTTAGAACCAGATCTGTTGCAATGCCATGCGGGCAGAGTAGGTATGTCAGCTTTCTTAGATTGAAGACTTATAAATCAGCCTATCGCTTTTATGGGGTGTGGATTGTCTAGAAAATTTTATTTCCTCTGCTTAAATTTTTGTTTTGTTGACTATTTAAGTATGGTTGATGATGGTATATTTGTGGGCCTGATATTTTGCAAATTTGGTTATGGTGAATTCTGTAATTTTGCATTTTGGTTTGGGATGCATTTTGGAACCTTTTATTAATTTACTATATTCTGAGATAAGTAAGCTAAAGCATGAATTGGTGATCTATTTGCACAATGATTGTTTCGCGAATGTTTTCGATGCGCAAAATTTCCGATGCGGAAAAGGTTTACCACAAAATATACCAAGTTCAACTCATTGCTGCTGTCTTGATATCCATTGTGTACGGTAGGCCAGGGACAGAACGGATATGGACGAGCATCCTTTTCCTCCACTCTTGGGTATTCATTGTGTCTAACTTCCTTTTATCCCAGTAGCAAATTGAGGTATATTTCTTTTACACGAGGCAGAGATTTTTCAGTGGCAGTGTTTGTTTGCTAGATTCCGCTGTTGGAGGCTGCCATCGAGATCCACAAGCAAAAGGCTCCTGAGAGCTTGCAGCCCTACCACTCGCACATGCAGGAGAAATTCCTCAAGCTCAAAGCGCACATTGAGGAGAAGTACGGCAAGGCGGTAAGCATCTGTTGTGCATGCCCACCAGCTGACAGTTTGGGCGTCGTTTCATGGAAAAGCGGAAGCTGCTATATACAAGTGTAATTTGCGTGGGATGTGAGGAAACCTTGCCATATGTCTTTTTGCTTTAGGCACCTCCCCCCGAATTGAATGACCACCCGATTTTGATACGGCGCTACAGGAGCGTGCCCCCACCAACCCCTCCATCGAGAACGGAGAGGACTGACAGCTCAGTGTTTGCACCAGAAGTGTAAGTCTAATAAGATTGCGTAGCTGGAGTCCTGCATTTGCTTTTTATTAATTGGGGGGGGGGTTTTTTTTTGGTTTATCGGTTTCTTGAGGTTTTGGCATTTCCCCGTTCCTTTACGCCAGGGGTTTTCAAATTTCTGATCTCAAACTTTTTTCTTTCTGGATTGACGGCCAAGGAACACGTCCCGGTCTCGGTATTGTTACAGTGAAGCAGTGCAGAAGGCTACGAACCTTGAAAACAATACTATGCATGTTTGGCTCATAGTTATTATCGATGAGTCGTTCAGATTTGCTAAAATAGTGCTTTAAACCGGAGAATTGGATTGATTGGATCTCGGGGAACCCTCAGGGTATCCTGGAGGGCCCTTGGGTCCCTAGAAATCCATGCTTTATGCGCTGATATTAGTAGTTTTGGAGCTTCCTGACAAAAGTGGAGAAGAGGCAAAAAACAAAAAAATGTAGCCAGGAAGCTACATCTATGCTTCATTTCTCGCTATGAAAATAATGTTAAATAAAAACTATCAGTGCTTGCTCGTAAAACTGGCCACAACAACAGCCTCTTATATGGGGGAAAGCCTGCCAGTTTGGCGCCAGTACAGTAGCTGGCCGCCCTAAAAGAGGGAGGAGAATGAGAGAAAGCACGCGCAGCGCTGGGAAAAGGGTGGCGGCCAACTGCAAAACCAAACGCTTCGCGACGACTCAAGACCCCATGACTACGATCACGGGCTCCGTCAAGGCAAGGTGTTTCGCAAAACTGTCGCTCTGGCGCTGTGCCCTTGCCGGCCTCGCTCTTTATCTCTCCGAGATTGGGCGGCCGGTTCTGGTGCTGACCACAAAGGCTTTCCCCCTATGTAGGAGGCCGTGCTACAACCTTTTGCTGGCATAGGACACCGCCGCAACTTTCCCAGAAACGTCCATCCTACGTGACCCTTGAAAGAAAAATGATGAGCTATACTTCGTTTCAGCTTCCGTCCGAGAGCAGCCAAAGGCTGAGGGACGGTTCGCAACTTCGAGAAGAGCATTCCTACGCACCACAAAGTAGTCCGCAAAAGTTTTTTTTTTTTAAATAACTGTTTTGTGCGTAAACATTGCACAATATCCCAGATGTGTACTGCTGAGAATGTTTTGCAACTAATGGAATTAAATATCTGAAGTTTAGGTTTTTATTAATATATGTAAATGCATGTGGTTTGGTGAAAACATGTACATCTGCCGATGCGTTGTAAACAAGAAAAGTGTCCAGGCCGCTGCTGTTCACTGATACGCGGCGAAATCAGGGCACCCCTTTACCTGCCGATCACATTGAACGCCGAGAAGCTGGTGGAAAGGACTGCGCCTCGAGCCTTGGTATATCCAGACAATACAAGGAAACATCAACGGCCGGGTCATCGGGCACCTTGCAATGTGTACTTACATCTCGAAACTATGCCGGAATGCCGAACAGGTGGAAAGCTCGGACAACGCCAGCGGCCAGCCTACGTACTCACATCCCCTGTGACTAAATTTCAGAACATGAAAGGGCACTTTTTAAACCTGTAGCAGACGATACCATTGATACACCCATACTAGCAGACGAAATACTCGGCAAGCGCGGGCGGTGCGGACGAGCAGCGGCGCAGCAGCGTGATACAAAAGTGGAGGCAAGATCGCGAGACCTATTGCCGGCATGTGATTGGCTCCGGCCACACGTAGCTTTGGCTGCGCTCGGACGGAAGCTGAAACGAAGTATAGAAACTTTTGTACCCAGACAAACTCAGATGATTGCCCAGAATTGACCACCTATAATTTGTCTCATGAACAAGGGCATTGGACATAAAACAAAAATTCCTAAGGCTCCCAAAAGTGCCGTATTTCCTGGTGTATACTAAGTTGCTTTTTTTTTTCCTCGTATTTCCGCTGGCACGTTTCATAGAACGGTGCGGCTGATGTGGATTTTTTCTACAAGTATAGTAGACCTTAATTGTGCTAGTTGTAGGCTGTATCGCCAGTTACAGTAAAAAATGACAGGACACCCCACTTCCTTCCCCCGTGTGGCCTGCCCTTCTGGCGGTTTGGAGACAATCTAAATTGTGGTGGCAATGGTCCGTGGCCGCAGCACTGCTCCGACCAGACAGAGAAGTGTGACTTATACAAAACTTTTATACCAACTTTTTCGTGAAAACGGCTTGCGACTTGTAGACTGGGCAATACTGTGTATGCTGGTCAGGGAACATCTACGGTGCACAAGGTTAAAGAAGAAATGGAGGGCTACACAAGCCTTCTCTATGGTACTCGCTTGCCTTTGCACGAGCGTCCATATATTTTTTCGTTTTGCGCTTTTCACTGGTTTTCAAAAAAAGTCTGAGTTTCTTTTTAGTGCTTGTTGATGAAATGCAAAACCCCATTTTAAATGTAATGCAATCTGTTTGCCAATTTTTTATTTATTTTTTAGCTAATTACTAATCACTGCTGTTATTAACACCATTTAATATGACACAAAGGTCTTCTTTCTGTTCTTTCTCCTGCATGAGCTCCCTGCCTTGACCATTGTTTAAATGCTGTGGAAGTTATGAGCATCGATGTGTAGTCAAGACACTAAAAAAAAACAGTGGACCCATGCTGGAATCGGGACGAGAAAGGTCCCTATATACTTAAAGGTAGCACAAACCATTGTCTGAAGTCGGGAAGAGAAATTCCTCCTTGCCCATGGCCTTTGCCTCTAAAAATTTATCTTTCCCCTTTCTTTAATTCGATCGGGCGCGACACGTGACAGTAACCTCATGATCCCGCGCGATTCGGTCAGTCTGCTCTAAACTGGCGCCATTTTCGTGTGAGCCACGGTGGTGACTCCGTTGCTTACAACCCGGCCGTAGGTTTTTTTTTAGGGGCGAAGCTCCTTAGGGGCTAGCCATGTCCGTATGTCCGTCCGCCGTCCGCCGTAGGCCGGCGTCGGGTGCTCGTGCTTCTGCTCGTGAGATCACGAGCACGTGAACACATGCTCACGTGCTCTGCTCGTGTAGGGCAAAAAAAATTTGGATAAAAAAAAGATGAAAAAAATTATGAAAAAAGAAAAAGAAGAAAAAAAAGAGTAGGGGGTTCTGAGATGCCATCCCATGTCTTCTTAAAAAAAGAAAAAGAAGAAAACCACACATTCTCCTACTGATATGAATGAAAAGGGTGCTCGTGCTTCTGCTCGTGAGATCACGTGCTCACGAGCACGTGAGCACATGCTCACGTGCTCGTGTAGGGCAAAAAAAAAAAAATTGGAAAAAAAAAAAAAGATGAAAAAATTATGAAAAAAGAAAAAGAAGAAAACCACACATTCTCCTACTGATATGCACGGTGCTGCTCCGGAGGATCGTAACAAACACAGCATGCACACCGGCGCGCATGGCACGTTGGTCTACGCGACCCACAGCCTCCCACTGCAATTTCTGTAACGACCCCGTCACTCCTGTCGACCAGTATCACCTACTTTGGGCTTGCCCAGAGTTGGAAGAGATCAGACGGAAGCACACACCACCAGACGTCACCAGCCTAGAGGAATGGACTCATCCTGAGGGTCCTCCCGACAAACGTCGAGCTGTCATGACCTCTCTTTTGGATTTTATCCACAAGGCGGGGCTGACAGCATATCTATCTATAAGTCCCCAAAATCCCCTTCCCCGGCCTTGATCCAAGCTCGTAAGCTACCGGTCCGATCCCCTCCCTTCCTTCCATAAGGCCAATAAACGCTTTCTGAACCTGAACCTGAATCCTACTGATATGAATGAAAAGGCTCGGCATGCTGCGGCTCGGCGTCTACGCAGACAAGCACCACCAGAGCTTCGCCCCAAGCAACATCATTCACCACGTGGAGATGCGGTCAATTTTTTATGTACCACAGCTTTGGTGGCAACGCGATGCCATCTTGCTGCTCTGTAGATTGTACGAACAGCGTTGCGAAAGGAAAGAAGCTTTTCATCGTCCCGACGGGAAAAGAAAATCTTCAGCGACAAAAACAATGGCTCCACCGGATCGGTCACAAAAGTTTCGACTGCCTCCGAGGGAGAAGAGTGTATTTGATGGGTAGTTAAATGCATGAGGCGCTTAAATAGCAGACATCACATATTCCTTCGTGTGCACATGCACAGTTGCAGGTGGTACTTGATGTTTATAAGATGTGTACGAAGTAAACCAAGCTGCTGGTTTGCCAAAGCGGTCGGTAATGCTAAAAATTGCCGAAAAGTCTTGAGTTTGAGTGCATTGTGCTATCTTTTATTTGCCTAACTCGAGCGATACCGAGTCTGCAAATGTACTTCGTTCCAGATACTATACTGCATCTCATGAATTGCGTGCAGCAGACGCAAAAAGCACAGGCGCAAGCGTGACTTTCCGATTTGCTTTCCTTTCACGAGCACTCACGAAAGGAAAGCAAACCTGAAAGCCACGTGCTTATCCCTATGCCTCTGCCTTTGCTGCGCACAACTCTTGAGATAGAGTATAGAAAGTTTTAGTAGAGTGTACGCTAAGGATTGCAGGTCTTGCGGGTGCATGCTCAATCCATGCTCAAAGCGACGGCACAAACTCCCGCTAGCAACGCAGTCCTTGCCTACGATCCATTAAAACTGTGTATTTACATGCAGGAAGAGGTGCATTCTGTCATGTGCCTGCTCTCAGCACTTGCTGCAATAAATGGTTAAACACAATATATTTTTGCAGTGCATGTCGATGTCCTAAAATACTGGGAACTACATTGGCATTTTTTTTTAATTGTCTGCAATTAGTGGAATTGGAGAAAGCTTGTCTTTACACCCGAGTGACTCCAACTCTGCTCGCATAATTACATTTACCAATCGAGACATCTTCCTGTGCTTTAGAACTCCAATAAAGGTGCACAAACGCTAGTTTCTTCATGTTAAAAAACAAAATTGTCTTCATAATAATAATAAAAAAAAGGTCTAATCTGCTGTGTGCAATAGCAAACAAGTACGGCCCGGCACACATAGGTGCGCATCTATGCGCGCCTTGTTGGCCTCGCACGAAAATGACGGCGGGGGGCGTGGCGCGGAAGGAGGACAAGGAGGATCGTCCTCAATGGAAAGGAGGAAAATGTGGGGAGAGGGGGACTTACGCTACCTTTTAGTATATAGGGACGTACCTTAGGGGCAAGTGCCTTGGTAGTATTGAGATAAGCACATTGGTAGTATATTCAGTTTGAATTGTGTGTCCCTGTACTTAGTCTCTATAGGGAGATGCCCCCTAACCTTGCAAAGCTGTTGACGACTGTTGTGGTACCAGGTACAGACTGGTCATTTTGTGATATTGCCACAGTTGAGAATAACAACAACCCAGTGTTCTTAACACACTTAGTAATGCCACTAATCTTGGCAAGCATTGGGAGGTTGCAAGATTTTTGAGCCAAAGGATTGAGGGAGAGACTTACGGTGAAGAGGAAGGGGTGACACAAGGTAGAGTGACTGCAGTCGTGATCTTGCATGAGAAATGAAGAAAATTTGTTGGGGAATCATGGAATCTGATGGTGGTGCTTTCCTCTGTTAATAATGCAGACAGTGAGCACTTTTTGATTTTGTCTGTAGATTGTAGAGTCTGTCAAAGATTCATTATCATGTTCAAGCTAGTGCTGCTCCTGAGCCAAAATGATTATTATTAGCACCATTCACTTGATCCTCTAACACAATGGAAGATGGGAACTTCAATGCACAGGACTTCTTGTTATTAAATGCCATTCATGGCCAGCCAGTTCACAACAAGTGAAAGTTTGAGTTTGGTGCCTACCAATTCTAGTAGATATAACAAAGCAGGATTATCTTTTTATTTGGCTGCCTATACCTTGTCATTGACTTTCTTCTGTTTGCTTTGTTTCTTTGTAGTACCAGAAAAACGGCCTCTATATCCAGGTACACACCTAAACTTATTCACCTCTCTACCCTCTTTCCACTTTGATAAAAGCATGATGCATACTGCTTATTTCTTCTCTTATGCCAAGTTTGTTTCATATTGTCTTTAATGTTGTGTTTTGATTAATTGTACTGGCTTCTCTAATATTTCAATGAGCCCTTTGTGTACTTGAGGTATACAAAATGCTGCAGTCTTCTATTTCGAGTAACAAAACGACTCTTTCTGGCTACTCTCGACCACAGAACATCCACAGTGTTTTTTTTCTTTCCCACCTCTTACTGATGGAAGGATGCAGGGGTCCGACATCATCATTGTCCTTCTTACATGGTTTTCTTACAGTCTTCCCACTGTGCCGGGAAAGACCCCAACCACCCCGACATCCCGTGCGCTGGTGTCTTCGGTATTTGTAAAGCAAAACTCTGTCACCTCGCCTCACAAGGCGCACAGCAAGAAAAGTCGTGACAGCACAGGACTCACCCTGCGACGCAACTCGGCAGCCTCGCTAAGTTCCCAGCACGAGGAGAAGTCTCAGTCACAATGGTACGACCTGCCCTTGAACACGGACAAAGCGGAGGCACCAATCATCGAGCTTAATGAGCAGGTAAATGGTTTCTTTCGTGTTTTTGGACCGAAAACTGCAATTTGGGAGACGTTTGGGTCAAAGCTCGGAGAGTGTTTCACAGGTACTACTTCTCTTTGCTTCTTTGCTAGTTGACTCCTCACCGACCTCTGAGGTCCGAGGCCGAAAAGAGGCACAGCAGGCCGTCCAGTGGTCAGTTCAAACTCCCTCCGTCAACCCCTCCTTCTCAAGGTGAGAGAAAGTTTTCTATCACAAATGCTTTATTATATGTGTATATATTAATAGCAACACTCGTTGGATAGGGGTGGATGCTAATTCATATGTTCGCTCTGTTACTAGAACAAAGCAGTCTAACCTCCTGCAACATTTTTTTTTTTTATATACATTTAGCTAAAGGCTAAATTATTGTGAGGATCTTCTTGCCTACTTAATTTGTCTGACATAGCAAGGAGAGTTTGGTTCTCATAGCAGCCACAAGTAGTGCATGGCTGCTTTAGTAATGTGTTTTAATGCGAAAGCATTAACTGTCCCATGGAGCGAGCTGACGTCATCAGTTTGAAGCGCGAAAACGGCACCTAGTTTCCCCGATCCCAAAGAGGCGAAGTAAAGCTGATGGATTTCGCCTTCGGTTCCATTGGCTGGCGCGCGTCGACGGGGCTCCCATTGGCCGCTGCGCTCGTCAGTTTCCACGACCGCTCACCCCATGGCGCTGCGTGTCCATCAGCGCGCCATTAACACGCAGCGTCCAAGGTCAGCGTGCCCAGGGGAGCACGCGCGCTGACCGGCGACGAAAAGTACGCAGCAGATGAAGAAGGGAGCAGACGAGCGGCTTGCATGCTTTCGCATTCACAACTCATAAGAAGTGCTTAGGTGTACCTCGAGCTTTTTTTATCTGACTTCAAATATTGGCACAACATTTTACTGAAGTACTTCGGGAAGTAACAAGCTTATACAGTGATGTCTCGTTAATACGGACACCTCCGTTCCCGTAAAAAATCGTCCATAATGTGAATTTTCTATAATAACGAGACAAGAATGCATAAATTTTCCCAGTTTGTCCCCAAAAGTGGTGTCCATATAGCGGGGTATCCATATTAATGGGGTCCATATTAATGAGACAGGACTCTAGTAGAAATAAGGCTATAAAACCAGAGTTTTGATAATTTTATTCCTACTAGATAACACATAGGGGGTAACAGATGCATGGTGCAATTTAGACTAAAACAGAATGTTTCCAACTCAAATGCATCTTGCAAGTGAAATAGGCTAGCCATACATTCCTTTTCACGTGCTTAGTCGTCTTCTAAAAGTGTATTAAACAATGTATTGATTTTGACCTTGTCCCGTCTCTTCCTACTTGTCCTTGTGTTTTACTTTATTTGTATTTAATTTTCTCAGTGAACTAGCCCATCTGATTATTCTGGGCAAGAAAACACGTTATTGCATTACGTCAAAACTGAGCACACAATGCAAATCCCTGCCTATGGAACTGTTCGGATGGGCCAGGGCAGTGATTTCCCTACACACCCCCTAGGGGGGTGTACCCCACTTGTTTTTCTGAAGGCACCCCCTTAATTCGCAATGACTCCTCTATTCTCAGTGCCCCGCCCCGCCCCCCCCCCCCCCCCCCCCCCGACCCCCCCGACCCCCTAAAAATTTACACACCCCCAACTTCAATTCCTGGGGAAACCCCTGGGCCCTGGGCCAGGGGCTTCGTTGGAGCAACACCAATGGCGCTGCGCTGTGGTGCAAATTTGCCCAAATGCAGTGTTCGCTTATCCCGTCGCGCTGCCAGTTGCAATGGCAAGTACCGCGTTGCAATATTATTGCGGCTTTCTGCCTGCTGAAAAGTGGTGATTATTTTTTTTAGGGAGGCGAACCTCCGCAAAAAAACGTTGCCAGAGTGCCAGGTCTCCGGGGTGGATGAGATAACCCAACCATTAGAGCATTAGTCGACAGCGAAGTATGTCTTGCAAGTGCAAGACGACAGCGTCGCCCATAACATCCGCCTCAAGATAAATGCTGTTTTTCTTTATGGTTTCGCTCGCTCCTGGAAGTCAGAGCTATTTGGACAAAGATGAGGATGCTATATTGTTCAAATTGTTCAAATTTTAAATTTCAATCATAAATGTTCAGTTATTTATGTTTGTTACGTGTCCTAACCTGGTCTTATTTATGTTGCTTTTCTTTTCTACATCTAACATTGCCAACATGCTCTAATTGGTAGACCCAGAGCCCTAAATTGGGAGAGTTTGGCCAGTTAATGATCTCGCCGCTGTAATGACCCCCTTCCAATTGAGCCAGTCAGCTTGTGGCGCAGAATGAGAGGTGCGAGCGCATGTGCGTGAACTCCCGGCTGCTCCCAGCTGTGCAGGGAGCACCGCCATTTTCATCCATTCGTCCAGTGGAATGCATGGTACCGACATCCAAATTTCGTTTCTTTCCTTTTATTTCGCTGGCTCTGGTAAGAAAATGATGGTGTTATTCCTTAGTGGGTTAAAAAGCTAACGAATGAAGTTTTCTCGACGTTTGACCGCAAACGTTTATTCTGGCGATAAAAGAAGTCTGCCGGTAGCAGACGACGCATAGCCTCAACAGTGCTTTGTGCCAAAAGTGTGTTGCGTCAAAATGGCGGTCGTTTCCTCTTTGCTCCCTCCTTTGGTGCTCTCCCCCCTTTCCTTCACTTTTCTCCTCTCCAGCGCCTTCGTTGCCACGCCTACTGGCCAATCTCTCCCAGTATACGGCTCTGGGGGGGGGGGGGGGGGGGGGGTGGTCGACCCAGGAATGTTCTTGTGCCTAATTTTTTAGAGTTCCTTGGAAAACAATTATGCCTGATGTTCACAAACTACATATCCTTTTAATAGTATATATAAAAACTAGAGTACAGCCATCAGTGCCAATTTCTTTTCAACTCTGCAATCAAGTCGGTGTGCAATGCGGGCCACGATTATCTGCCTCATTTCACCTCTTATGTCTTTGCCTGCTTACCCGCTTTCCCTTGTAAGTATTGAGGTACAAGAAATAGGCTGGTAAGTTAAGCGAGCTTGGTTTTAGTTGTTTAAAAAAAGATAACTGCATATTTGGGTTTCTTTTGTCAACGGCCACGGGGAACTATTGTAGCTATTATGTTAGGGACTTATCATAGAACGTCGGCTGTGGATTGCAGGCCCAGCAGGCACGAGCTCGGTCCGCCCTCGAAGTGACGGCACGAGCTCCCCCAAGCAACGCACAACTCTTGCATGGTCTTGCGTGCGATTTACGAAAAGTCCCTATTAACTTGACTAGTAAGCGTAGTTGCACTACTGACTCATCAACAAGATAGGGAAACAATAATTAGCCCTGTCCTTCCCACGGCTGGCGATTCATGCTTCTGGCGTTCTTCCCTGAATCCACCTCCAAGGAAACTGATAGAACTTTTCGGGAGACACATATTTACCTTTCTGTTTAATATGATGCTGTGGCAGTTGACTACAGAACTATACCTAGAGCCCTGCCATTTTGCCTTCGGTGCATTACTTTACGAAGCGCGAGGCCAGTACAACAAGCGCACCAGCCTCCCGCGTCGATCTGCTTTGCGTACGCCTAACTAGTATGGGCACGCCTCACCAGGGGGAGGAGTGGCACTGCATATGCATGGCGAAATTTCAGCCGCACATTCCTAAGCCAAACATTGGAGAGGAGGTAGGGTGCAGATGTGAGGAGACATTTATTTCGGAGTATGGTCTTTCTGTGAAAGTGGGGCACGGAGAAATTATTTTTATGTCTTGAAGATTCTAGATTCCGTTTGAACTGTCTGGGCAGAGCCATAGCAATGTTTAGTGCATCTTAAAGCCTGACCCACATTTGTAGTTGGACTTAGCCAGACTAGGCTACATTTGAGTGGGTTTTGATCATTCTTTGGGCATGTGTGTGTTTTGTGCCTTCTTGTTGCTGTTACACATTCATCAGACTCCCATTTTTGCCCCGTACGCTCCTTTCAGTTGCCCCCTCGTCTTTTTGTGAGCATGGACACTGCAATATTGCCCTGGCATACATAAGATTGAGGTTGCGTGATCAGAGTTCCTATTCGGCTTTAGTGTTCCAATGGCATTGCGCAACTAACTCTTGCTCCCAACCTCTCGGTCATAAGAGAATTGACGTAACCTCTATTCCAACAGCGGTGACGCCAAGCCTGGCCACGGCCATGACATTCCCGCTGTTTCCAGCCAGTTCGAGCATGACACGGTCGTCTCCTGATGGTCCAGATGGAGAGGTAGACCGTCCCCCACCCTTGCCACAGAAGCAGGCGTATGCTGACTACACCAACATCACCGACGACGTGCCAACTTTGGCGATGCGCAAGCCCTCGCTCAGCATTCCATCGGGAGCGAAGAGCCGGGTGGGTGGTCCTTCCTTTAGAGAGCACCCAATAGGCAACCACACGGCTTGTGAGCTTAACACTCAAGCCTGGAAAGTATCTTTCTGCAAGGCATCACAACCCTCAAGGTTAAAAACCTTGAGGGTTGTTGTGGGGGAAGGAAAAAGGGGAGGGGGGGGGGGGAGAGAAGCACAGCAAAGAGGAGAACTTTTAGAAACTAAATTAGTTTTTAGTTTACACAGTAGCACAGTAAAATCAGCACCAGGGTACAGACAAAGACAGAGTTCAGCTTCACAGGGAGTTCAAGTGTCCCGCTGCCAATACCGCTTACATTTAGGCACATTTTACTGAAGACTCAAGTTTCCTAAGCAGAATTTTGTCCTGTAAGACTGCTGTAAAACTGAATGCTTAAAGGGACACTTAAGTCCAAAAAACACTTTCTTCAAAGTGTCTAGGTGGGACACGATGTCACAAAAAATACTTTTCCCTGAAAAATAAATTCCAAATTTTTAGTGCAATGTTTATGTTGCGAAATGCAATTCGGGTGGAGGTTCGCTCTGCCCAAGTCCCACTATAGGCCCCGCCTGTTAGTACTGAATTGGCTTGGCTGCTTGGCCGAACACCCTACGCAAGTGTAACATCTCCATAAAATTTGCTAAATTAAATAAAGGGTGCCAGAGAAGTGACCTCCAGCAAGTTTGGCTGAAGTCGAATGCCAGGCACCACTTCATGAACCTGTGTACTAGACGTCTTACTAGGAGTTAGACATCAGTAGAGCATACGGGTTTATCAGCTGATAAAGCCCCCCAGGCGAGAATCAGTCCACTTACAGCTGGATTATGGAACTGGAAATGAGGTGGTCCAGCTGGATTCCAGCTGGGTCCAGCTAGAATCCAGCTGGGCCCCCTCATTTCCAGTTCCATAATCCAGCTGGAAGTGGACTGATTTTCGCCTGGGCCGTTTGCTCTACTGACGTCTAACTCCTGCTTAGCTCAGTTGATAGTGCTCCATTGGAAATGGAGAGGTCCCTGGTTCGATACCAGGACCAGTAGGTTTTTTCGGTCATGCACCAGTCACCTAGCTGTGTTTGGAGATTTGTGTTTGTCCTTTGTCCCCCTTGTTCCCCTTCTCCAGGGATTATTTTCGTCATTCTTGTCTAGCTCGCTTGCACCTTTGCATTAATTGCATTATCATCATAACCTTAAAATGCAGGCCGTTCACCCTTGTTGTTGTTTGACTGGTGGCAGCTGACAAAACCCGTTTGCTCTACTGACGTCGAACTCCTGGTTAGGTCAGTTGCTCCATTGGAAATGGAGAGGTCCCAGGTTCGATACCAGGACCAGGCGAATTTTTTTGGTCGTGCACCAGGCACCTAGCTGTGTTTAGATTAGTGTTTGTCCTTTGTTCCTCTTGTTCCCTTTTTTCAGGGATTATTTTCGTCATGTTCGTTATTGTTTGACATCAAAGTGGAAGTGGCGGTCTCATGATAATTTTGCGAACTGTATAATGACTTTATGTAGGTCATTTGCATCTTAAACATAAAAACATATCGAAGAGATGACTGTCACAGCACATAGCAACAGTTTTACAACCAACATTCCACATGCCAATCACCTCTCCCGCCAATGAGAGCTGAGAAGCGGTGCTAAGAAAACTAAGCACCTTTTGCTAATGGGTGAGGCTAGAGTGGGACTACTTGTACTTAATTGTGTTTTTTATGGAAAATGTTTTGTGACTTACATCTGTTCTATCTTCTAATAGGCAATTAAACAATTTTTTTTCTTTTTTTCTCACTTTATTGTGTTTCTAAATAAGTTCAAGCACACAAGTAGTATGGCTTGCAATATTGAATGGTATTACAAAACCAGTGGTTCTCAAATGGGGGGTCCGCGGACCCTTTGGGGTCTTTGAGGGCCTTCTAAGGGTCCGCGAAGACCTCGGCCGTCAGTTGCGGAACGCGATAATGATCTAATCATCCGTGTTCCGCCACTGCTGGCTTTGCGCCTGCTTCACGAGGGGTAACTTTGGCGCGCCCCCGAGTTTCCCGAGTTTCCCACGAGCTTCTGACGCTCTCTAAGTTTCTAATTGGAACCATATGTTTATTTCACTAATGAAAAAGCTAATTAACAAATTTCAATTAATTAGCCAACTCATCGCAAAGATTAGCCACCCACATAATGTCCCCCTGGCCGTATAACTCACCTGCACAAACCGCATAAGTGCATCTTTTGCGGATTTTTTGTAATAAATCTTCGAATTACAAAAAATCACCCGGTATGTATAACTTTGATTTACATGTAACGGTGCAGTGTTACAGTTGAGCGTGGCGGTCGAGCATGAGTTTTTATGGAAAACCAGTGTTAAAAAAGAAAAACAATAATCAAAATAAGATGATGTACGACTATAAAGACAAAAAGGATGAGACCTCTATTGAATAACACAGAAAAACAGACTGCAAGGATGGAGATTGTGCACTGTGTGTAACTTGCATTGATTTTGCAGCCTCAGCCTCCCCTGCCAGTCAAAGAGGGCAGCAAGGAGGGAACACCTGTTCTGCCAAAGAAGCCAGAACGGCCGCCCACCAACAGAAATTTGAGTTTCCCTGTGGAAGGCACTAAAAAGATGCCACGTACAGCATCAGAGGCTACAGAGAGCTGATGGGATGCAGATGCGTATTTTGGTTAGAATTACTGCACACCTGCAAACCAAGTCAATGCTATGTGTCCATTACCATGTGCTTTTGTACATAAGCATGCCTTACCTTTTTTTTTTTCTTGGCAGAGAGGTCAAATGTGCTGCAATTCTCCCTTTTTAAATGCAAGAGGTAAAGATGTAGCAACATCCTAAGAACTAGCTTGTGTTAACGCTAGGGTTCTGCGTTTTCGCTTAAGTCCGATAAAATCTGAAACAAACTCTCCGGTAAAAATATTGTGGATTCGGATTTATCAGAAAAACTCCAATTTAGAGACTGCCAATTATAAACACCTGACTGTTTTTTTTTTTCATCTTTCATTGGAGCCCTAAGACATCTCTTAGGATTTTCTTTTTTGATTTTCCCTCTTGTTCGTAAGTGCCACAAAAGCATGTCTGTTGAACCCTTATTACAAAAAGTGGATAACCTCCCTACGACAATAGTCGAACGCGTCTGGCCTTTGCAAACGCTCTTCCTCTTGAACAAGTTTCTTCTGTAGATGTTCACTGGCCTTTTGTTGAACCTGTATGCATGTTCACTTGTTCCATCTGTGTCGACAACAAGGATTTGAGATTCAGTTAGAGTTTCTGGCACACTGGTAGTTTAGCCCCATGTTGCAGTACAAGAAACTTTACTGGCAAAGACCTAGTCTCTTTGGCTGAATGTGCCAATTGGCAAATTTAAATAAATGTGTGCCTCTTTCTGACAAATTCATTAAGACAAGACGATACAAGCTAAGCTTTTATTATGTCGTCTATAAACATTCTGTTTTAATACGTTTGCTGACTGATATTCTCTACCTAGGCCAATGACACTAAATATAAAAAAAACTAAATTTGTAGACTTAAGATAAAAGCTCCCTAAAACTAAGAATTTGAGATAGAAAATAACTCCAAAAAACACCCTCCAAATTTCCTTAAAAATAAACACCGAAAACGCAGAACCACAGTTATCATTCCTTTGAGCTTTTCAATGTATGCTTGCTTTTGCAGATGTTTAGGGACTTTTGAAAAGTTGCCACATGGAGGCTGCCATTTTTTAATGTAAGAGTTGGAATACTTCATTTAATTATGGAGTGGAAAACCTATGCTAGACATCTTGCCATGCAGATATGGTTTGATCTCGACGTGTGCTATTATTCAAAGGATGCCATTTCTTGCCATATGGTATTAAGAGAAATCCATGCTTTACTGGTTTATCTGTGCATAGATGTAAACAAGAGTACTAACTCATTGTAGGAAATTGGTTTTCTTGCTCAAATGACACGTGTCAATACCTTGTAGGATACAATGTTATATTTCAAGTTTCGAGAATGTGTTGATTGTTCTCTCTAATGTGAAACAACAATGAAAACTCTTTGTTCGACGTGTCATCTTAACGTTCTTGCTATGCTCAAATGCTTTCAGCTACCAGTGTGCAATATTTGGCAAGTAGAACACTTGGTTGATGTACATATTCCTCCAAGCACAAATATGTAAATATGGAAGGTGTGGTGCATAAAGGAACACACAGTACAGTAAACAAACAACTGCACCGTGGAAGCATTGTATTAAAACTTCTGTACTATTGTTTTCCCCTATTAAAGGTGCAGTAAAATTATGTGGCATATGCAGTACCACTGCTGAACAAACAGGTGTAACCTGCTTTCTAGTGGAATTTGGTGCTTTCAACAGACCTGTTCAAAAGTTCAATATACAGGGTGTTCTCGAGACGCAGGCCAAATCTCTCCTGCAAAAAGTTATCTTACAGAAAAAAGGTTGATGTCCTATTGGTTTCTGCCAAAGGGCCTATTTAGAAAAATTAATGTTTGGTGTAATTAGGTTCTGAATTACTTTTGAGTAATTAACTTTTTAATTCCTAATTTAAAGCTACAGATTTAATTACACCTTCTGGGCGTCGTCGAAAACCACAAAATCGGCAATCAGCACGCGAAGAAACACTCGATCTGGACACGTTTTGGAATTTGTTTACTATCACCGCATCACTGCGAACAGTGGTTCTGCTCCACCCTGGCCATAGCGTGCAACTAAGGTGTGCCGCCAGGCACTATTCACATGATGGAGATGAACCCAAGAATCTGAGCATAATCTGGTATTGTCACTTGAAGAGCACAGCATTTCATTTCATCGGCTCGCGCCACACTTGCTTCTCAATTACGAGAGGCGAGGCGGACAGGTAGCAGGACCGCTGGTGCAAAGACTCGCTGACGGGAAACTTAAACCTAAAACCTTGTCCAAAGTGAGCGTTTTTTCGAAGCGCCGTAAAAGGCTGCGCCTGCCTTGCTCTTGCCATTCTTCATATTTTGTTGTCGACGATGCTCAGAAAGTATCTGATTGAAACCATCCTTTTAAATTTACTAATTAAAAAGTTGCGTTATTAGTTTTCCTAAGCAGGCCCTTTGGCTGAAACCAATAGGACATCAACTTTTTTTCTTTGTGATGCACACTTTTCACAGGAGCAATTTGGCCCATGTTTCAAGAAACACCCTGTATATTTTTTTATGTTGTTACTACAGCTTTTGCTGGATTTTGTTGTTTTGTGTGGATGGAGCTCTTGTTTCAGAATGGTTTTTGTTTTGTTGCCACTCTTCAAATTTCGTCGTCGGCTCGCAAAGTTGTAAACGGAAATGACAAATTTTCTGTATGTCTTGCATGCTGTTCTGATCTTATATTCTTAATATGCTGGAGGATTATTGATCCCATAATTATGGCAACGTAAGGCACTGAACATATGTTGCAGCAGTAGTCTGCTTGGTGCTATTATGGGCACCATGCTATCCAAGTGAAGCTTTGCGGCTGAGACCTTAACTTCAGTGCTCGTGAACTGTACTACATTGTTTCCCAACCATCCAATGCACCTCTCTCCCAAAAGAAAATGGAGTGGTTGTATGCACACATTTCCATGGCTCATTCATTTATTGTTGCTTGCAGTTTTGTTTTTCCATGATGTAGTAGTACTTTTTATTTTTATACTTCTATACAGAATGGTGGTAAAAAAAAACTAACAAGTGTCATATTGCACATTTAATGTGCATGCTGTTATATAGCCCATTTTAATTGAGAAGAAATGTGTATTGCTTGTATTTAAAAGATGGTAGCATGTAGAAACTATTGTTTTCAAACATTGTTTTGCATTTGGCTACTTGTTCTGCTTCAGTATGTAGTGTCACATGAGCAATGACAGTCTATAGTATGTAAGCCAACAAACATTACCTTTCGATTGGAGGAGTTGTTTGTTGTACTTTTGTGTTAACTTTGGCAGAATATTTGCAAAAGATATCTGTTCTGCAATTGTGACCCAAAAATGTAGGCAAGTAAATTAACTGCCTAGATGAATGAACAATATGTGTATGCATTAGTAGGTATGCTTCTATTATTGACGTTGACATTCACTGAAAATGCTGTTACACCTTGCTTGGTCACACAGAGCCAGCTGGTAAGTAGTGTTGCTTGCATATGCAAAAGATATGCATATGCAAAAACGACTCATCTGATCAGCAGTATTCTTTATTCCGTCATACCATTTCCAGCGAGTTTTAATTTCATCAACAATGTGTATACTACTTTATACTGCAGTTATTGCAAAAACATTTCCTGTTACACTTCATGACGCTACACATGTAATCTAGTCTATACAAATAAACTGTACGGTAACAAATGCTTATATTTATAATTGATCAAGACAGGTACAATCAGTTTACAATTATAGAAGCGAGGCAGGGGGGGGGGGGGGGGGGGGTTTATGTGCCAAACCAACGAAGGGCATCTGGTACTGAAGCAAGGACATAACGACTTTTCGGCTATATGAAGCTCAAAATGAGCCCTAAGCACCAGTTTACAGGGGATCGTTTTTCCTGTTCTTAAACTTCGTGAAAATTCTATCCTTGCTTTCTTCTCGGCTCCCATAGCGGTTCCTTAGCAATGAGTCTTTGAAAAAGACTTCCTCAAAAATGCATAGAGAAACCTACAGAATTGGGATTAGCACTTACTGACTACCCCCTTGCTGGTGCTGGCAAGGAGGGCACAACAGCAAGGCAGGGTTTGGAAGTTCAAGAGGAGGGAAAGCTGAACGCCAATGGCCACCAAAAACCTTTCCAAAGGGAAGGAAAGGCGAGAGGGTTGGTGGGCAGTGGGGAAGGACGTGTAGACAAGGCAGTGGAGAGAAATCCGACGGGCTTTCGCCCCGGAAACCAAAGGCAGCAAGCACCGTAAAATGCCAGAGGAGCAGCCACCCCGCTTCCGCTGAAAAATGGGCTAATCTAGACATGGGCGCTTGTCTGGTCAAATCGGGCGCTTAATGTACAATTTGCAGAATTCCCAAGTTTGGAAAATGTTAATAGTGGGCACTTGAACGAAGGGGGTGCTTCTGCGGTATCTTACGGTAACTACGAGTCTTCGCCCTAATTTCCACCAAATTGCCAAAAATAATTTGTCATTACTACGTCGGCTGGGGTGCAAGCTGCTTCCCGTACACACATCGGAGCTTCATTTGCATCATGTTCACAATTATGAAGTGGAAAGATGTCTTCTATAAAAAGTGATTCTTGCCAAAAAAATTACACAAAAAGATGAAAAAAAAAAAGAAAAATGTTACCTACAATAATTTAATGCCTTGCCATTCAGTCTGGGCTCCACTTTATTTAAAGGCTTGTTCACACACTTGCGACCTCTTGGAACCGAGTGCCTTGGAACCTCTTAATATCTCTTGTGACGAGAGGACACACTGGCGCCATCTATTGGGTCTTGGTGGTCCGGCATATTTTCTATTTCTCTCGCGCATTATCCACTCTCTCTTGGCTCGAAAAACTTTTGTCAACGCTATAAACGAGCGTTTCTCGTAGCTATTGCGAACATTTGACCTCGGAAATCCCGTAAAACCTTCGCTCTTGTGAAATGCAGTTCCAGGGTCACCACATGATGGCGCCAGCGTGCCAGTGTGTTTTCTTGTCCTAAGAAATTTTAAGAGGTTTCAACAGGTCTTGTCTCTCTCGGTTGCACTTGGTTGTAAGTGTGTAAACGGGCCTTAACCGTGCAAGCTAACTACTCTTAAGCATACCAGATGCAGCGTAAAGGTCTCTTGAGTAGGTAACCTTAAAAAGCTCGTCGGAGCCAGGCACAAGCTTCGCCTGCACACCGCAGTACTTGAGTAAAAGAGCAAGGCATTCTGTGCCACAATCAAAGTCTTCCTCAGTACAGCATTCATAGGCTTCTAGCAGCAGAGGGTACCGGAATGCTTGGGGTGTTTCGCTTGCTGCATACTTGGACCGGTCCAGTGACTCTTGGAGAAATCCTTTGCTGGTCATTTTGACGACTGTGGACACAAGGGGCACCACTGGTCCCGCTCCACCGTGAAGCTTCGCTTCATGTACCACCTGCTCCAGAACCTGTTGCACAAAATGGTGAGTTTCAGTTGTGTGTTGGGTTACACAACATTTTCTTATGGGCTCCTCAATGCTTTGCTCGTTAATTTAATAATTTGCCAAGGGGTCTTACCCAGAGGCTTGGGCTACATGAATTGACAGCAGAGAACATGGTCTCGATGCAAAACACTGGTAGATTTTTGCTAAGCTCATGTTTCGTTACACCTTGGGCATATTTGCGCATAAAAAGGTTAAAGCATTTTCCAGTGCGTTTGAACAGTGCCAGGGGTCGTATTTGTGTTACCTTTGCTGGGACCAGCGGCCGAACTGCGTCGTGGATAACCACGATGTCTGGCGGATGTTGCTTCATGTGCACCATACCGTTGTATATCGACCGATGCCTCGTTGTTCCACCCACTACAAGTTTCACCTTCGGGTATAAATTGTTGGCTCTCAATTTACAGTCCATTGCGGAGAGCTGATCCGGGGCGCACACGACAACGATATCGGAGATCCAGTTGTACGCAAGGAATGCTTCGATTGTATGAAACACAAGTGGTTTTCCCTGCACTTCACAAAACTGTTTTGGGGTCGCAATATTCATTCTTTCGCCGGTTCCAGCTGCCGGCAGCACAACACTTACAACAGTTTCCATGCTTCGCAAATAAAAGAAGAAAAAAAAAAAAAAAAGCGCGCCGCACTTTGTTTGTTTAGGTAGAGAAACCGGAGAAATGCCGAACCAGACGCTGACCGAACACTACCTGCCCTCTTGTATGAAGAGTCGCGGTTTCACGAACACGCCATTTCGTTACTTCAACGACTTGAAGCGTTTCGATGCCTGAGTGCAGAGGAGTGCCGAGTATGCGCTGATCACTGATCACCGTGCCAAGTGCCAAGTCGTTGGATCTTCAACAACGCTACACAACCAACACATCGCCATTCAAATGTCCATTGGATGGATGGATGGATCAACAATGGATACTAAACCGCCTCTGTAAACCGCTAAACGGCTTTGCTGCGGCTCTGTTGGCTCTGTACTCTTTAAAACGGGCGGTAGCTTGCGTCACCTAGCCTAGAAACAAACCGGATAGATGTTTTGGAAAGGAGGTTGCTCCTCTCTTCTTCACCTTTCTTACCCCCTCGCACTGTCTTTCTTATGTTTGCTTCCCCCCTGCGTTTTTTTAACTATCAGCAGGCGGTGTGGAATATCGCCAAAATAACGTTTAATAAATAATTTTTTTTTTTTTTTTTTTTGGCGAGGGAAAAAGGTTTCCCGACCTTTTTTGCGAAAGCGAGGTTCGAAGATCGAACGAAGGGTCGAAAGGGTCGCAACGATTTTCGAACTTCCAATTTTTCGCGCTATGAAATTCGACACTTTCGAACTTATTACGCTAAGAAATTCGACGATTTCCGAACTTTCGAACCTCCTCCCTACCGAAAAAAAACAAACAAAAAAAAAAAAAAACAGTTTAAACTGGATTATGGAACCGGAAAATCTAACTGGATTTTTTGCTGGAAACCTCTGCAAACTGAATTTCAGGTTTCCAGCAAGAAATCCAGTTAGATTTTCTGTTCCATAATCCAGTTTAAACTGTTTTTTTTTTTTTTTTTTTTTCGGTAGGGCTGGCTGAGTTAAAATTTCGACGATCTTCGAACTTCTGAACTAAAGTTCGACAAAGTTGGAACCAAGTTCACCCCTTATAGGTTTGAGGCAACAAAGATAAATAACACAAGGTGTCAATATGTGAAGTGGAGTTGAAATTGCACCCAGAGTCTTACCGTTAGCCGATCGTGCTACAAATGACGCGCATGTAAAGCGCTCAATGATCGCTTTGGGGTGGCGTCGGCCTCGTACCTCACACCTTTTTCTTTCGACTTCCACACAGAGCCCCTCCCTCGCACAACTCCGTAGGTTGCCCCGAGGTAACCTGTAGGCCAACATATCCCTGATCTGGAGGCTTGAAATTCAACCGGGGCGCTTCGCTGGGAGCGTCTTTCATAGCATTGGTTGTTTTTGAACGCAAGTCCCTCGATTTTCTAGCGACAAGGAAGGGCGAGCGCAGAGAGTGACGTCGATGCGCTACAGCGAACGCTGAATCGGCGCTTACTTCATTATTATTAGTAACCGGCTGCATTCTAGAGCGGCCATTATCTCCATTCGTAGAAGAAGAAAAGTTCCAGGCAGTGACAATATAATTAGCCCGATAACAACCATCGTGGCCTGATCAACTGTATTAGGTCGGGTTGTCCCCTAATTTAGTCTGGTTGCATTCTCCTCAACCCTGACTTGTGTCGAATGCTGTGCCCATCTGTGTTCAGTGTTTTCTCCATTCCACGGGTCATCCTGCCGAAAATAAACGCCCAGAGCAACTAAAATTTTTCGGGAAGCCTGGATGCCTTTATGTGCATGCGTTGTCCTGCATATTTAGTTGTCTCATGCCAGCACTGCATCTAGGCGACGTTTGATCTGATTGCTACTACCGTATTTACTCGAGTAATAGCCGCACTGTTTATGAAGAAAACCTGAGGGTTCGCTTTTCCCGGAGCACGCGGATTGCCAATCACCGCGATCGACAGCATGATTCCAGCGGTTTACATGACAGAGATAACGTCTTCGCGCGAAGATACCATCTGTGAAGGTTGCGTCTGTATGGAGATTCGTGTTCTTGATCTAGTTATTCGCTATGTTATTTAGGCGCAACGCGATGATTGGCTGTATATGCGTTTTGCGGGAAAGTAGACACAACGGCCTTGTTCATAAATAGTGCGGCTATTACTCGAGTAAATACGGTAGTTCGCAATTAAGTAGGAATTGGACGTCCACCTGACTGCCTCAGGGCTTTTTGATGCATTCTAAAAAAAGCCCGTGCATCTACTTTCCCGCACAACATTTGGAGAGCCAATCACCGCAACTTATGGAGGCAGCTCAGCGAATGACGATGCCGAAACATATGTTTAAACCAATAAACGCAGTCTGAGTTGTGACATTAAGCAATGCAAGCGTGACGTTTTGCATTGCTTAATTTTACAACTCAGACTGCGTTTTTTGGTCTAAACATATGTTTCGGCATCGTCATTCGCTGAGCTGCCTGCGTAAGTTGCGGTGATTGGCTCTCCGAGTGTTGTGCGGGCAAGTATAGACGCACGGGCTTTTAGGGGCGAAGCTCCTTAGGGGCTGGCCATGTCCGTCCGCCGTCCGTTGTCCGCAGTAGGCCGGCGTCGGGTGCTCGTGCTTCTGCTCGTGAGATCACGTGCTCACGAGCACGTGAGCACATGCTCACGTGCTCGTGTAGGGCAAAAAAAAAAATTGGAAAAAAAAAGATGAAAAAAATTATGAAAAAAGAAAAAGAAGAAAAAAAAGAAAAAGAAGAAAACCACACATTCTCCTACTGACATGAATGAAAAGGCTCAAAGAAAAAGAAGAAAGAAAAGAGTAGGGGGTTCTGAGATGCCATCCCATCTGTCTGCTTAAAAAAAGAAAAAGAAGAAAACCACACATTCTCCTACTGACATGAATGAAAAGGCTCGGCATGCTGCGGCTCGGCGTCTACGCAGACAAGCACCACCAGAGCTTCGCCCCAAGCAACATCATTCACCACGTGGAGATGCGGTCAATTTTTTTAGAGTGAACCGTTCAACCAGTTCAACGCTTGTTTCATAAGTTAAGACAAATAACGACTCGAGTAATACAGGTAGTACCGTCAGTACCACAGCACTGAGAAGGAAGGAGTATTAACAAACAATACATGAGGGCGCAAGTGAGCTGGTGTAAGTTCATAATAGTCTCGGGTAATTCTTCAATTATGAAGGAGTTTATTCACGCCATAAGAGAAATGGGCAACGTTTTTAGTAAAAGTTGTAGCACATTTCGCGATTTGTTAGATGAATCCATGAAAACTTAATTTGAAACTCGAACTTTACGAATTTGTACCTCAAGAAAATCTAAATATTAAAATTGTTTGAACTTGAATCTTAAATAAATTCGAAATGTTCGAACTATCTGTAAAAAAATTCGATATCTTCGAACTCGACCTTTCAAAAACCTTAAGATTTTAAAATTATTCGATTTCGAACCTCAGCGGAATTCTAAAGTTACGATCTTTTCAAATTCGAACCTTAGCGAGGTTCGAAAATTTCGAACACAAACTTCGGGAGGTTCGCGGCACCCCTAGATATAACATACAAAATATGGTGCGAGGGGGAAAAGGGCGCACACGAGAAAAGCCGTTGTGTTTAAGGCTCGTTCACACTTGTGCAACCGAGTACGTCGCAAGAGGCTTAAAAACCGGTTTCGTCTCTCCCGGTCGTACTCGGTTGCACAAGTGTGAACGGGCCTTAAAGGAGGTCGCTTCTCACCACTTCAACTTTCCTAAGAAATACCTGTGCGTCTACTTACCCGCAAAACACTCGAAGAGCCAATCTCTGCGATCTAGGAAATCAGTTCAGCGAATGATTAGGCGGAACATCTGTTTAGACCTAAAAATGAACTCTGCGCTGTGGCATTACGCCATGCAAAGCGTCATGCTTGCATTGCGTAATGCCACAGCGCAGTTATCACTTGTCAGTTATGAAAGGACATATGTGTTAACGCCTCGTCGGTGACCTTGGCGGGTGACGAGGTAGACTTTATAAAGAGGTGCGGCGAGTTTGTGTAGGCGCGTGTTACTGGGCACTTCATCGATTAACCTATACCGATCAATCGATTAATGCTTTAATCGCGATTAATTTTTTAACCGGCTAATCGAATGAAGTTTGACAAACAAAAAGAATTAAAAATGTAACGCTTTTGCCAAACAGGCGTGGATAAATACACCTGTAGGCAAACTTTAGGTGAAATTTTGACTCAAGTAAACTGGGGTGAGATTTGTAAGTCCAAACCAGTGGAGAAGGTTCTACGTGGCCCAGCCACTTCAACGACATGCGAGTGTCCGTTTAGCGCAGCAGAGACTATTGTGAACTATCAAAGGAGTTCGCTATTCCGGAGAATATCATCAATTCCTTCTGCCGCTGAAGTGATAATTTGTGAGTGGGTGGTCTTTTGACTGTTCTCAGCTACTCATCAAAGTTGATTTAAAGTCTGAAATTGCACTACACTTTGCCGTTTTTCCTATATCCAGCAAAGACAAAAAAAAAAAAGTATTTTGACTTTTTTTTTAAATTATCATGTGTGGAAATTAACGAACCCGATTGATCGATTAATTAATCAATTAAAAGGGGGCGATTAATCGAGTTAAACATTTTAATCGACGTCCAGCCCTAGTCGGCATATGGGTGTTTCATCGGGTTGATTGTTTTGTTTCTATTTTTCCCGTCTCTTGTTTACTTTCTGTTTCGTGCAGAAGTAAAGTTTTTAACTGCATGCCAGTCACCTCTGTGTTTGTGAACTCCATCTTCTAGTCCTCCGGTTTTTCACGCTTTCTCAAACTATGTTAGAAAAAAAGCACAACTTTACTTCTTATTGTAGAAATTAAAGGGATACTACAACGAAATTTCGGCGCTTATTTTTTGGTCTATATGTGTTCAAAGGAGCAGTATCACATCGGACACACCAATATCCTGTGTGACAAAGACACGAAAAGGAATTTTAAAACGAATCAAACGATTAGCAAAGAGCATCTGGTGGATGTCGCTAACGTCTCGTTTGTAATGACCGTCTAGGAGGAACCTTGGCAAATAGTGACGACGTTTGTCTCGCCTCCAGCCACCACGAGAGAAGAGGTGGAAGGAGGAACTCCCCTCTCCCCGAGAATCTCTTTGTGAGTCCCAGAAGTCGCTATTGTCCCTCTACAGGATTATAGAAGATTAACCCATCACTCAAAATTCGTACAAAAGCAGCCGCTTCGGTGGCTGAAACGACTAGGCCATCCTCTGGACGTGAGCCTCGCCCGTGGCCTCGCCGCAGCTTTGCTCGCCCCGAGACGAACTACGTCACGATTTCGTTGGATGTCACGTGCTCTCCGCTGGCTCCTCTCCGAGCGCTTGCCAGAGTGGGCCGTTTAAACGAAAAATACAGCCACCAGGCTCAAAATACAAACGTGTGATTGTCATTTACGGATATTGTGGATCATATTCAACCTATTTTTGAACCCGACGGGTATATTTCAAATTTCGTTGAAGTATCCCTTTAAAGTCGTGCGTCAAACTCTCTGACTTCAATGTTCAAACAATACATAGGGCTGCAGTGTTCTGGACTTGGCCGGACAAAGTGAAGGGATAACGTGATTTGGGGGAAAGCGGGGGAAGCCGGGGTTGCGTGTGCGTGGTTTCTGAAAGCCGGGGATTTTGGAGATGAAGAAAATAACGCGGGGGAGTTGCAACGAGGATTTTGACACCAGGGTTTCGGGATTATGTTATTTCGTGCACCGCACCCGTTCCTAGCGCCAGCGGCGGAAACGCCTCCATGGACGACGAAGAAGGGCCGTTTTCGAACGACGCTCTTTTTGCGGCGACTTTTGCGCAAACTTTACGTTTACCATAAAAATCCCGACATAATTGACCATGGAAGTGTGAAGTCACTGATCCAAACAAATTCGATCGTTGCTAGGGACGTTGTTCTGGACCAATATATGAGATTGTATTTCGCTCCGAAAGAAACATAAGTCAAATATCGGAAGTAGAATTTAAACGTCTAAAAATAATAGATAGAGGAAGCCGAGATTTCACGCTTACCACGACAGAAGTTTGCCTATAGTCGGTTGTTTGTGAAATATTGGCCACGACAACTTCTGGTCCTCGAGTCGTCTCGAGATGCCTGTTGCAGACGACGAACCCTCGACGAACGCGCCAGGGGAGGATTGAGGGGGAGGGGGGGGGGGGGGGGGGGGGCGGGGTCCGGATGTCCTGACCCCCCTGTTGATTTCTGCATGTGTAAAAATTTAGGGCTTAGAAACGGGGGAGGGGGGAGGGGGTTCCTAAACATACGGTACGCTGACCAACACCTGAACCCCCCCCCCCCCCCCTCTAGAAATTCCTGCATCCGCCCCTGGAACGCGCACGGAATGACGAAATATGCCGTCTGCAACAGTTTGAATCGTTTGCAGAATGATACGATTTTGATTTTGTATTTATTGGGAACATGGCAGGCCTAAGAAAACTCATCACGTTTATAAAAAAAAAAAAAAATTATTCGCGTGCGATGCGGGATATTGTTGATGAAAATCATCACATGCATGGAGATCTGCTAAACATACAGTGCGAAAAGCATCTGTTAAGACGATAATATCAAAGCAGCTTCGGGCCCTCTTTTTGATTTTCTAGTTGACGTGCATTGTAATGAAGGAGCAATTATTTTGACTCTAACATGAGCGGTTCGAGACCCCAAATTTCGTTTCTCAGGTAACCATCACACTGAGAAAAAAAAATCCTACTGATTCTTCAGTTTTAAGAAAGACCCCTGATAGCGAAGGAGCTGGATGATAACACACACACACGCACACGCACGCACGCACACACGCACACGCACACGCACACGCACACACACACACACCACACACCACACACACACCACACATACACACACACACACACACACACACACACACACATATATATATATATATATATATATATATATATATATATATATATATATATATACGTATATAGAGGTGTTTCAGAGAACTCAGGCCAAATCACTCCTGTGAAAACTGCTCATCGCAACGAAAGAGGCTTGTGTCGTTTTGGTCCTGGGCCAGGGGCCCATTTAGGAAAATTATTAAAGTCCGGGATAATTCAGTTGTTAATTATTTTTGCGTAATTAACTTTTTTAATATTGTGTTTAAGGGCATGGTTTCAATTCGAAAATTGCTCAGCATCGTCGAAAAACACTAAATCAACAAAGTGCAGAGCGATAGAAGGCACGCGAAGCATTTTACGGCTTTCTGAAAGACCGCACAAATTCGACGGGTTTTTAAGTTTCGGTTTGCTATCGGAGCGCATCTCGGCCCCGGCGGCAACGCCGCCCCGTGGAGAGATAGTGCAACCAGCCCCTGCTGCGTCGCGCTATGACACCGCAGCAGAGGTTGGTTGCACCTCTGCTGCGTCGCGCGATGACAGCGCAGGAGAGGTTGGTTGCACTATCTCTCCACGGGGCGCGGTGCCGCCGGGGCCGAGATGCGCTCCGATAGCAAACCGAAACTTAAAAACCCTGTCGAATTTGTGCGGTCTTTCAATGCTTCGCGTGCCTTCTATCGTTCTGCAATTTGATGATTTAGTGTTTTTCGATAATGCTGAGCAATTTCCTAATTGAAACCATGAAGCTTCATTCATTAATTAATTCATTCATTCATTTGACTATTTTCTGTGCTCATGAACAGCTTGACGCCTTGATAATGATGCACAATTAACATACAGCAAAAATAAGAAGAATTCTACAAATTGACAAGAGAAAACTTGAACGCTACAAAAGATGGGTTAAAATTAAGCACAATATTAAAAAGTTAATTACGCAAAAATAATTAACAACTTAATTATCCCGGACTTTAGTAATTTTTCTAAATGGGCCCCTGGATTAGGACAAAAACGCCACAAGCCCTTTTTCGTTGCGATGAGTAGTTTTCGCAGGAGCGATTTGGTCTGCGATATATATATATATATATATATATATATATATATATATATATATATATATATATATATATATATATATATATATATATATATATATATATATATATATATATATAACTGAAAAGAGAAGAAACTCATCGTGAAAACAGCAACAACGGACTTCGACGTTTTGGCCGGAGTACGGCCTTCGTCAGGAAAGCCGGACTTAGGCCGAAACGTCAAAGGATAAATCTTCCTGACGAAGGCCGGACTCCAGCCGAAACGTCGAGGAATAAACTGCCCGTTGTTGCTGTTTTCACCAAGGGTTTCTTTTCTTTTCAGTTATGGAAGCCCAGAAGTTGATGAATGTCGAAAAAGTTTCACGTTGACAGCGGCTTTCCGGGAGTGAGCGAATTCCGCCTTCAGGCTTGTCGTCTGCTAAACCCAACTCATCGAAACCGCCACCGACTCCGCGGAAACTCTAGATAACTCTTGTCTCATTGAGCTGCACTACAGTTTTCATCCAGCGGAGTCACTCTCGACCGCAAAACATTAATTTATAAGAACTGTGAGGTTTGTCAGTTTTAATGTTTCTTCACAAGCTATTTGACAGGCTTCCCAAAAAGCAGCCAAAAAGTTTCAGTGCCGGCAACAGCTTATTTATTTATTTTATTTTACGTACTCAAAAACAACCATCTTTGGTGCACAAATATATAAATATGAACAGAAAAAAAGAAAAACACAATTGCAGGTTTCAAACACAAAGCAGCAAACACACAATATTTAAAGTTCGGCAACAAGCACTTTCACTTGGATCCTGGACTCCTGAGTGTCACTGTATATATCAAGTTCGGCATTTTCAATATTGATAAACAGAGATTGTATCCGTTACAGAGGAGATGGTTTACAGACGGTGTGAATTCTGAAAGTACTGCGGGTCCTAGTGGAACGAGGAGGGACATGAATGTTTACATCACGCAAAGGCGAGGCACTGTCAAATACGCTATTTACAATTTCGTACAGAAAAACTAAGTCGCGCTCTGGTCTTCTATTGGTCAAAGGTATCAACGAAATCTTATTAAGCAGAAAAGTGTAGTCAAAATAGAAACGGCGTTGGAAGTAGCGATGATAAACAATACGTATTAGTTTGTGTTGTACATTTTCGATGGTCATTTCTTGTAGATAGAGTGAGTCAGTGGCGTAGCCAGAAAATAGTTTCGGGGGGTGTTTCAAGTTGTTGGTGCAATCACACACACAATAAAAAAATGTAATAAAGTAAAATTTCGGGGGGTGTTTTGACACCCAAACACCCCCCCCCCCCCCCCCCCCCTGGTTACGCGCTTGGAGTGTGTAGGCAGGCGAGCTGGTTGATGTTACACATTTCTGCAATGTAGTGTACAAACTGAGTGCGGTGTTTTGAAATGAATTTCAAGACGAGATGTACCCTGGCTGAAAGTCCCAGTGACGTGTGCAGTTCCGGGAGACGTGTGGGAGAGATGCTATATAAACGACGGTGCTAAAAAAATAATAGCTGCGTTTTGAGATGTTTTGTATGTTGTCCCCTTTTTCGTCGTCCGTCGAGTCCGGTTTTTCAAAAATGTGTCATTTCTTGTGTTCTTAATAACGAATTCCAGGCCACAGAACCGAACTCAAGCCTAGACCTAACTAGGGCACAAAAACAACGAATAATGGAGGCCGGGTTCTTGAATGGCTGAGTAGCGCGGCATAAAATACCCAACATTCTCGTCGCCCTACCAACAATAAACGACACGTGAGCAGTAAACTTGAATGCATTATCGAGATACATGCCAAGGTCTTTTACAACAGATGCCCGCTTGATTGTCACTCCATCTTAGAAACGCTTAGAAACGGGAGAAACGACACTTTTTCTTGTTTCACAGCGAAGCTGTATACCTATACCAGCCAAGGAAATTTTCGTGTCGTTGGCGTTGTGAGCAAAAAACTCCCTGCGAACAATTGAAGGCAAAACAGCATATCTCCTTTGAAATCAGGCATATAGCAAACAGCTCAGTATTCGTTTCAATAAAGAAAACCACAAAACAAGCATCAAAACCACATGATGGATGATAAAGCGCGTGTGAACAATAGGAGCACCTTCCCACGCGTTCCGGTAAAGATTAGGTTTGCAGCTGCTTCGAAAGGGGTTGACGTCATTCGAAGCCCTCGTGTGAAGTGCAAACCGCATAATGGATGATAACGGCGCCTGCGAACAATGCGAAGCACGTTCCTTCTCCCTGCGTGTGTTTTCATGTCGGCGTTCTCACGAAAAAAAAAAAAAAGACTTCAGAAGATTGAAGCGAAAAGTGCAAACACCACGCATACAACATACAGCACAACATTCGTTTCAATAAAGAATAAGCACAAAACAAGCATCCTAACCATATAATGAATGATAACGAGCTCCTGAAAACAATGCGAAGCAAGTAGCGCTCACCGTATACGTTCCCTTTGAAGATTACTGTTGCCCAAGCTGCCGCGGCGGCGGCAGCTTACGACGTGGGGAGTGACGTCACTAGCCTTTCATATATAAAAGAAGAACCCGCCTATACCCCGTTTCACCTTACGCCCGGACGCAGCGGATGCTACGAGCTATCTTAGCCAATCCCGTTTTGTGGACGTGGCCCGTGATACGCTTTCCGCGCATCGCTGTGCCCCCTCTCTAAGGTCACGTGACACTCACATGGCCTCCGATTGGCTCCGATGGCTCGTAACATCCGCTGCGCTTAAACGCAAGATGAAACGGAGTATAGCAACTGATTTCATTGTTTCTGCAGCACCGCGATGAATAGGCAACGCATAGTTAGGACTCCCGAGGAGCAGCGTGAATACTATAGGGGCGGCAAAGGGAAAAGAAACGGCAATACGTCCAACGGCGGTGTGCTGCGACCGGCGGCGGCATTTTGTATGGAGCAGTATGCAATCGTTGCAGGTAATACCACAGCTTCGCTGACCAACCACCTTCACAGCGTGAATTGGAGCCCCAAATTTTTTTTTATTTTTTTTTTGTCTGCTCTTCTGCAGAGCATGCAAGAGCCAATCCCTGTCATATGACGGGTGGAGTGCAGTTATTGATGCAATGTCAGTAATGTTTGGGCCAAAAAAAGTCCGAGGGCACCTAAGCAATTATGAGCTGTGAATGCGAAAGCACGAATGTCGTTCTTCCGCTCTCCTAGTTCGTCTGCGGCGTAGTGGCGTGGACGGCCACGTTTTGCAACTGCCGAGGTAGCGGCCGACGGCCGAGCGCGCGCTCTCATGAAGTGGCCGCGCATGAAGTGCTGCGACCGGCGGCGACGTGCGCGATCAAAAGCGTCGCTGTGGTCGGCTTTCCACGATTGGCCGAACGCTGACTATGACGTCAGCAAGGGTTTTTTCATCGACTGAAATAAGAGTAATGTAAGAACTTCAGTTTTGACGGTGTTGGCAGTGTTGGTTTCAGAGCGCAATGATCTCAAACTTCCACCATGCTAATTATAAACACCGTCGAACTTGCTGTTCGTAAGGTAATGACGTCACGAGAAGAAACCATACGAGGGCGCCACCAAAACATCTCGCCGCTAATAGTGCAGTAGGCAATCGTTGCAGCTGATACAACCGATACAACAGCTTCGCTGACCAACCACCTTCACAGCGTGGATTGGACCCCAACGTCTACAAAAAAAAAAAAAAAGAAAATCATGCAGCTCGCGGCCGAAGCGTCCCATTAAACATTCCTTTCATCTTTGCTTTCGTTCATAGCTTCCGCGAGCACGTATGTTTCACTTTACGTGACAGCGAAGCCGAAGCTACTCGCAAAAGCACGTGCTCCTGAACGATGCTCGCACTGCACGAGCGCGCCTGCTTGGCAGGGACGCTGAAAGCTCGCAGCTCGCTCTTGTAGCTTCTGCTACGGTGAAACGGAGTGTAAACAACTGTAGTGGGGAACCGTATGTCCGAAACGCGAACCAAATATTCTATTTTGCTCGCCTGGAGCGCTGCTCAAAACTTGAGAGCTCCGGGCCTATACACCTTTTTCACAAGCGCGCAGCCATCTTGAATATCGTCACTTCTGGTATGCGGTAAAACATCTTTTTGATCTCTCCCCGAAGCTAGAAGGTGTTTACGAAAAATTCGTGATTGTCACACATTCCTGATTTGCCTCAGCTATATTTTCTCGCATATTCCAGGTGCAAACATTTTATTATTTTTTCGCCCCGCATACCATATATAGAACCCACGTGACTGAGAACGACAGGAAACAGAAAAGGTCTATAAATATCAGTGCATGGTTCTAGCCTAACATACTGTGTCTCACCTTACCATGAACTATTGTTAGTCGCGCATGCTAAAAGCGCGAACTATTGGTTTTGGACGAAGCATCGGCGGCTGCACGAGCATTCGTGCAGCGACTGCTCAAGGCAGTCAAGACTACCCTCTCGCGCTTGCACAGCCTTCGCAGTTAGTCCATGCTGAGGTGTCAATGCGTAGCGCAAGTTCATCTGCTTCTTGCACAGGCGTTGCTGTGATGTCTGAACGCCGAGCTCTGATTGGCTGATTAAAAGAAATAGCGAGTAGTCCTCAAGGCATTGAGGTCTACCCACTATCCTTTCAATCAAAGCCAATCAGAGCTCGGCGTTGTTCTGACGTCAACGCAACTCCGGCGCAAGAAGCATATACGACTTGCTTTCCACATTGACGTTGATCTACATTGTAACGTTTCCCCTCGATGCGCGAACGCGACGCCGATGCCCAAGGACTTCGCCGTGACGTGTCGCAGCTATCGCTGTGACCGTACTGCACATTAACCCAAAACTTTTTTTTTGTTGTTTTGTATGGGGGGGGGGGGGGGGAGGTACATAAGGAAAAAGGAAGAAAATTAAAAAGAAATCCTGCAACAAACACGTTGTTTCACCTTACGTCGCTACGAGTCGGTAGGACCCATCAAACAGCGTCAAAAGCGCAACGTTATGGTGTTCCAATTTTTTCTGTGCGTATTTTATGATCACTAAACCAATGACGTGCAGGGAAGACCCAATGAATAGTGATTTAGTAGGTATGTTTGTGGTTGTATAAAAATGTTCTGGATTCAATCCACGCTGTGAAGGTGGTTGGACAGCGAAGCTGTGGTGTCCCCTGCAACGATTGCCCAATGCACTATAGACCCTTTTTATGGCAAACGCCACCAGGGGGTGCTCCAGTCTTTGACGTCCCAGAGAACTTCCGGTTTATAAAACGAATGAACAAAGGCCACCTTAACACCGCTGCTTGAAATGTAGATGAAACGCTTAACCACCAATTCTCCAGGTGAACGCCAAAAGAATGAAGGAGTGCGAGATCTGTTAAAATGTTTCGAGTATTCTTGTAAACCAACTCGCCTCCTCCAAGATGTAATATTGTACAGCCTAAGGCCCTCATTAAATATACAACTTTGATGTATGTGTAGCATTTATGCTTTCTAGCACTGGTGACATAAGCAAGCTCAACAGGCTTGCATGAGACGGTGCGACCGGAAGTCGCTTGGCACGCAAGCGGCAGTTTATGTTTGTAAACAGCAAAAGGGTATATACCAAATGATCGACGAAAGAAAAGGAAATGCACTGTACCAAAACTTTTTTATATATGAAAGCCTAGTGACGTCAATCAACACGCCGCAAGCTGCCTTCGCTGCATGCGGCAGCTTGCACAACAGTAATCTTTACCGGGAAACGTATGTGGTGAGTGCTATGTACTTCGCATTGTTATCAGGAGCGCCTTATCACCAAATATCTGGTACGGATGCTAGCTTTGTGCTTGTTCTTTATTGAAACGAATGCTGTGCTCTTCGTTGTATGCGTGATATATGCTCTTCGCTTCAATTGCTGAAGGTTTTTTTTAGGGGCGAAGCTCCTTAGGGTCTAGCCTTGTCCATCCGTCCAGCGTCCGTGCTCACATCAATTGCCATCCCATCTGTCTTGTTAAAAAAAGAAAAAAAAAATGTTTGCGCAGTTCGACAGAATTCGAGCCTGTGTAGGGAGACCCCAATGAATTCCTAGTCCATCGCCTTAACCACTCGGCCACGACTGCGGGACGAGTAGGGGGCTCTGAGATGTGGTAGTAACTCAAGAGCTGGGGTTACCGCTCAACGTGTATACTGGAGAGGGCGCTGCGGTCAAACGCGTATATAATCGCGTTAAACTTTGCATGCATTGGCTCAACGTTTATAGACGAGAGGGCGCTGCGGTCAAATGCTCAAATGCGTATATAACTACGTTCCATACCACACATTCTCTTTCTGACATTGACCGTTGACTTAAGCGGTAGAGATGCGTTCCCACGGCTTCTAGCGGATCCAAGCTGATCCGCTAGAAGAACCACTGGCTCTGCATTTCACCGACCATAAAGCAGTAATAATAAAGTCGAAACGCAACCCAGAACTCAGCACTACCTATGAGCAATAAAAAAAAAAAAATCAGCACCATCAGTACTACCTATGAACAATAAAATCAGTATCATCAGCACCACCAGAGCTTCGCCCCAATCAACGTCATTCACCACGTGGAGATGTGGCCTCTTTTTTTTTTTTTTTTTTTCCGTGAAAACGACGACACGAAAAAATTTCAGAATAGCGACCTGTGAGTCATATACAGCTTCAATAATAATCATCATCATCATCATCATCTTAATTTTGACGAATAGACAAACAACTCAAGGCCTTCTGAGTGTATGTATTCGTGCCTTCAAAGGCAGTCGACCTTATGATGAAACGAAGCATAGCTTAGCGGTATGCCCTTCAATAAACGAAACGGTTTAATTGCTCGAAGAAAACGTTCCAGTGAGCTGGTTCTCTTATCTGTTTCAGTATTTCTATATAAATTATTTGCATAAACTTCGTAACCCATTTGTATAAGTTTTTGACCCACTTGTTTCGCTCTTTCCTGTCAAATCATACATGATTTCACAATACGTAAGATCAGCGATTCTACCTGAATACGTACGACCAGCGATTTTACCTAAATACGTACGTTCATTTTTTGTCTGTGCTGATCGTCACTTCCATTCTTGAGTTGTGCTGGTTTGTCACTGTGCAGTTTTAATCGTGCTGTTATGTCCTGTACTGCAGTCATGTTCTGGTTCCGCAGCACAAAATGATAATTGCTTCTTATTAGGCACTTAAAGACCGACGTACATCCTCGGTTTTCTGCAAGGAAGATAATCCTCTTAGCATTCCCTTCTCCTTAGCTGAGAGGGGAGCCAAGTTGGGGCAAGGTAAAAAGTGGAGAGGATATAGGAACTAGGAAAACGGGCAAAGTGGAAAGTGGGAAGTGTACATCGGCCTTTAAGGTTATGTGATGTGACGTGTTAATTGAAATTTCTAAACCTGACAAAATATTTGCATCAAAATTTAATGCGGTGATGATTTTAGTCGACACGCAAACTTGAGGCTTAAAATGCAACATTAAAACATGCCACGTGGTGATGTTTGAATGAGGCATTTGAAATGATTGCAGCTTGCGTTTACTAGCACAGTGCGGAGCGCGAGCCCGTTATTAAAATCGCTACTAGCTGGTTCCAGGGACAGCATACGAGTTGTGACGATTTTGTAAGCAGGTTTAGGTGGGCGCCACGACTGTACCGTTAGCTGCGGTCTCTCTCTCGGCGGCAGTCTTCAAGCCGACCAGGTACAGTATGCGGAGGGCAGCGATGACCATCAAGAAAATCCCGGTGGTCCCGGCAAACGAATACACCCTGTATATGAAGAGCTTGCGGTCGAACGTGTAGTCCTTTGATGAGTTGGCATTGGTGAGTTTCTTCGGGTCGCTTCTGTGCTTAGAAAAAACTACGAGAATCTGTTCGTCTTTTGCCATCACCTGCACACCCGGTAGTGGTGCCAATGTTCACCGGAAGTCCCTTTCTGCACGTGCTACAGCTCTGGCGATGCCACTTACTGTCAGCGGTACATGGTGCGAGGGTAGTTCACTACAGTGATTTGCTTCCAAGACACTGGGATGGAGGAAAGGGAAGTTGATTGACAACTTCATACTTTTGATTATATACAGCATTTAAAATAATAATTAGAATATTTTATCTGCTAGTGTTCGATATAAGCAAATCGAGTTTGTTGATAGAAGAAGACGACATTTTTTTTATTGTCTCCCAACTTTGCGATCATGAAGTAAGCAGGACTTGATGATCAGCTTGCTGGCGTACGGTCGTGTGGCTACGACTGCATGAACGTTAGAGACACCGGGTGAACAGTTGATGGTCAAATTGCCGAACTGCAGCGGGGGAACATTCCGATGTCACATTTGACATTGAAGTAGGCATTTTCTCTTGGAGTACGTCTACCGTAACAGATTACTTGTTTTTCATCTTTTTTTTTTCAGTTTTAGTTTTATTTTAAATTTGACAATACAGAATTACCTTAGAGCATGAGGCAAAAGGCGACAAAAAATGTCGCCTGACTGGGCCCCTAGCACCAGACTATACTTGCAACACAAGCAAAACTACAGCAGAGCAACACAAATACAACATGAAATTGCACTTAAACTAGTTTATACAAAACATACAACGCAACAAAAAAATTGAAATAAGAGCCATTAAGAGTGAAGTAACACGGCGGCCATTTCGAAGAAGCTTGAATTGACCCCTAGATGGCGACACCGATCCGTGTTGCCGAGAAACTGTGGTACGGCTCGTGGCACCGATGTTACGGCTATACTCCGTTTCACCTTATGTTGTACCGCAGCGAAGGCTAGAAGCGCGAGCTCATAGCGTTAACAGCTGCTCTTAATGCACGAGAGCTTGTGCCGCCGAAACTGTGCCCTAGAGCAAGGAGCTCGCGCTTGTAGCCTTTCCTGCGGTTATAAACCCCTGTGCCATAGCCTGGCAGATCGTCACGTGACGCGACCGCCGAAAGTGAAAGGCTAGAGTGGCAGACAAGAGTCATGTAACGGGTGCCCCTCTGCGGCGAGACGCCGAAGCACACTTGTCCCGAGCGATCGAATGTCCGCTCGTGCTTCTCGCGTTCCTCGGGCAACCGCTTCTTTTCTCGTTGGGTTCAAAAACCATGTTTCGGGTCATCGCCGTTGCAAAAGCTGTTCGCTGAATACCAGACTCCCCGAGAAACGCTCTGTGCTACCAGATCCTCGCGCTCTAAATCTGCGACCGGGCACTCTATGACTCCGTCTTTGAACTGCAAGGCTTGCGAGTATAGAGGAGGCTATGCCTGCGCACAGTTGGGGGATCGGTGGCCGAGTGGGCTAGCGCACACCAGATCGGAGCACATGGAGCGAAACTCGCGCTGCAGAACCCAGGATCCTGGGCTCAATCCCCACCCCTGCCCGTTCCGATCTGGATAAGCATCGTACCGGCGTGCGGTCGTCACTACTGCGTGATGCACGTTAAAGACCCCAGGCTAGCTGTTGTACTGCACTGGCTAAATTTCTCATCTACAGCTGGGAGACTCGTCGCCCGCTGAGGCAGACCAAGTTCTGGGCTGTATAAACATACACACAACCCAATTTGTTTTCCCTGTGCAGTTTGTACGTTCACCGCGTGCTCTCGCCCGCGTCACGCGGTGCCAGCGCTGCTTTGTTTTCTCGGCTGCTAAGGCTGCTAAGCAAAACAAACTAGCCCAGCCAGCTCATCTATCGGAGGATACCAAGCTGGCTGGCTTTTATTCTCTGATATGGGCTTCTGAACCGCGGTACCGTAATTTCTACATGCTTTTGTGGAAGACATCCCGAAGTGAGAAAAAGATCTTGCGGCTTGACTTGTTAATTCTTCGTTATAAAATAAAAATAAAAAAAATTGCTCGGCATAAACTTTGAGCAGGCTGTAGTGGTTTTAGTACATGAACTCAAAGCGGCGCCAAAAGCCGGCGCCGCCATGTTGCACGCTCTGGCGTGTCCGCGTGATACCCCACGATAAGCTCGTGATAAAAGAGATCGTGCTTGGATTCGGACGGGGCTGGTCGTGTCTGTTTTTGATCCTGAGCCGGCGTTCTCGGACCCACAAAATATTACAATGGCGACGAGGATGGGATACGAGGAGGCAACGAGCTGAAGCAACCTTTCTTCAACCCTCCGTGTCCTTCCACCGGGATGACCCCGTCGCAGCGAGGTCCCGTGATGCCGTGGGGTCAACCATCATCTGACGGCCATCTTCCCCGTTTCCAAGGGCGGGCAAGGCGGCCAGCAGTCCGCGAGCCTCCTCCTCAGCGGGTGAGGGAGAGAGAAGACGGAGGCTCTCTCTCTGCGTGCTGGTTCTGTGGCCGGCGCGACCATGCCCGCGAGTTCTGCCCGGCACGGAACGCGATCTGCTTTCTGTGTGGGAAGCAGGGACATTTTGCTCTGGTTTGCCGCAGTCGTCAAGCACAGTCAGCAGCATTCATTAACGATGAACGGCAAGCATCATTTCCAGTGCGGGGTCGAGGACAACCCTGCAGGTGCCGTGGACAACTTGCCGGACGCTACCAGAGCGGCCGTTTTTATCGACGAGACGGATCGACCCATGTGGGAACTGTCCATCAGGAAGTCCTGCCGAGTGTGACGTTTGACCAGCACGAGGTCTCGGTGCAGGCTACGGATCGCCTTGCACGCGACCCGGGTCTCCGCAACGTGTTCTTGGCAGATGTCCAGGTAAATGGCACCCCTCTCAAGCTTCTTATTGATACCGGATCTTACGTCTCGATTTTGAACGAACAAACATTTAATCATGTAAACAAAAACGTAAGATTAAGCTTCATCGTCCACCAAGAACCTTAGTGCATTATCTGCAACAGCCCATCCCCGTACTGGGATGTTTCTTTGGACAAGTGGTTTTCAAGAACCGATACGCGCCGCTGGAATTTTATGTGACGCGTACGGGACGATCATTGCTTGGAACCGACGCAGTGCGCGAGTTGAGCATGACCCTATCTGGAGCTGAGTACGATTGTTCCTATGTGAGTGCAGCTGGAAGTGGAGCAGAGCCACCTCGGAATGTAGGGCCGGCTGGCGCTCCGCAGCGACGACCCTTCACGTTGTCGTCTCGCCAGTCATCACAGCCACCAAGTCATCAACCTCCAGTTACATCTAGCAACAACCATCCATCTTCAGTACCGTCGGGTGCCTACGTATCCAGGCCACTACAACCTTCTTATGGGGAACAAACAGCTCCCAAAGTCTTCGAAGAGTTTGACCAGATACCGTCGGCCAACTCCAGTCCAGATAGTCATCCTGCAAGTCAGTGTGGAGCCAGTGGTCCAGAGCGTCAACCTGAAGATCAAAGTGGTTGCAGTGTTCCACAACGTCATACTGATCTTCCTGATCCTCGAAGTAGAAAGTTATACCAAGAGCCTATTCCTGAGCAAAGCAACCTTCCTTCGAAGGGTCTGCAGTCAAGTCTACTCCCACGGGACACATCACAGTTACCCCCGGGATTTGAAGACTTTGAACACCTGTTCGATCCCGAGTTGGGCCTGGTGCGGAATGAGACGCACAAGGTCAAGGTGCGACATAATGTTCCACCAGTGCAGTCAAGGCTAAGACGTCTTCCTCTAACTCTTCGTGACGCTGTCTCCGAAGAGATCTTCAAACTGGAACGGCAAGGAGTCATTGAACGCGTCAACGCCTCGGAATGGGTTTCTCCCATCGTCGTTGTCAAGAAACAAGACGGAAATATCCGGATGTGTGTGGATCTGCGAGTGCCAAATCAAGCCATTGTCATCGACGCTTTCCCACTCCCGCACATCGACGAACTTTTGAATTCCCTCCGAGGAGCAGCCGTCTTCTCCAAGCTAAACCTTGCATCTGCGTACCATCAAGTTCGTCTCGACCCCGCGAGTCGAGATCTAACAGCTTTCATCACGCATGAAGGTCTTTTCCGTTTTAAGCGCGTATGCTTCGGACTGGCATCTGCACCTGCAGCGTTCCAAAAGATCATGTCGAAAATTTTGGAAGGATGTCAAGGCGTCCAGTTTTATCTCGATGATGTCATCGTCTACGGATCTTCGCAGGAGGAACATGATGATATAAACCTCCGCAAAGTCTTGTCTTGCATCTCCCGCGCAGGAATGAAGTTAAATCGGAAGGGTGTTTTCAATGTCCGTGAACTCTCATATTTGGGGCACCGTCTCTCCATGGAAGGGTTAGCACCCCTTGCATTGAAGGTAGATGCTGTTCTGAATTTTGAGACTCCGTCAGACTCTGCAAGGCTGAAAGCATTCCTGGGACTTGTCGAATACTATAGCAAATTTGTCCCGCATTGTTCCACTGTGGTCGAACCTCTTCGTCGTTTACTCCGAAAGGGCGTTCGTTTTGTCTGGTCCCCCGAAGCGGACGCGAGTTTCCAAAACATCAAGAATTGTATTCAACATGCACCCATTCTAGCCATGTTTGATCCGTCTCTACCCGTCATCGTGGCTACAGACGCTTCTCATTACGGCCTGGGCGCCGCCCTTCAACAGCAGCATGGGAACCATCTTGTCCCTGTCGCTTTTGCCTCCCGATCACTCACAGACGCTGAGCGGAGGTACTCAACTGGGGAGAAGGAAGCTCTCGCTTGCCTTTGGGCCTGTGAAAAGTGGCACGTCTAGTTATGGGGACGTCCATTTGTTATTCGAACCGACCATCAAGCGCTTGTGACGCTTTTATCTAACAAAGGATCTGGTGTTCGTCCATTGCGCATCACACGTTGGACGGCGAGACTGATGAATTATAATTTCCGCATGGAATATCAAAAAGGATCTACAAACTTAGTCGCGGATGCGTTTTCACGACTACCTCGCCAAGACACCGAGGGTGGTACTTTGTTTGAAGAGGATGTTGTTGCTCTCATAGCAACGCCCTTGTCACGTCAGGAATTTCAAGAGGCTACCGCCAATGACACCGTTCTGCCTAGCGTCATTCGCTACACCACTGAGTCCTGGCCAGAGGACAACAATGTACACCCAGAACTTCGACCGTACTTCCACGTACGAGATCAGCTGTCCCTCCATGACGGAATACTTTTTCAAGGGGAGAAGATTGTTGTCCCCGAGAATCTGCGAGACCACATCATTCAACTGGCTCATGAAACTCACCAAGGGATTTCTAGAACAACGAGCATTATCAGAGAGCAGTACTGGTGGCCGCGAATGAACCAGCAGATAAAGTTCAAGATAGAAATTTGCGTAGTCTGTCATTCCACCGACAAGCCGGTCAAAGCAGCACCAGCACCTCTCCAACCGATCAAGTTTCCTGATAAACCATGGGAGAAGCTCGGGATAGATATCGTGGGCCCAATAGAGCGGGCGCCATTAAGTCAGCGGTTCTTCATTGTCCTCATGGACTACCACTCCAAGTGGCCGGAAGTTCAAGCAGCAGCTTCCGTGACCTCATCTACAGTTATAAACTTTTTGAAAAACATCTTTGCACATGAGGGATTACCCTGCGAAATCGTCTCGGACAATGGTGTCCAGTTTGTGTCGAAAGAATTCCAGGAATTTCTTCATCAGCATGGGATAAAACAACTCAAGGCATCCCTGTACCACCCCCAATGCAATGGGCAGGTGGAAAGGTTTAATAGAGCTATCAAGTGCTGTCTACAGTTGGCCGTCGTTCAAGGCCGTCCTTTACCAGGGGCCCTAATCTGGACACTTGGCGGAAAAGTCGTCGAGAAATCTGGCGGCTATGATTGGCCGGCGCCAAGGTCAAGTGCGGCGTCGGCCAATCACAGACGCCAGATTTCTCGCCGGCTTTCTCGCCAAATGTCCAGATTAGGGCCCCTGATGCGGTCCGTGATTATCTGGAGACATATCGTCGGACGCCGCATGCAGCAACTGGAGTTGCACCGTCGTGGCTTCTTCACGGAAGAATTCATCGGTCGAAACTGGACCTACAAGGGATGGAAACCAGGTCACTCCCAGTGGATTTTCCTGAGACACGTGCACGACTGCCACAGCGTGTGCAGTAGTACCAAGAAAAGATGAAATCGTATTCGGACAGTCGTCGAGCTGTTCGACGACCCCAGTTCGTCCCTGGACAAGCCGTCCGGATTTTTCAACCATCCCATCGAGGCAAGTTACAACCGAGGTATTCAACTCCACAGATCATTCAGAGACAAGTAGGACCTGCAACATACGAATTTGCAGATGGACGCCGCTGGAACGCCGCAAAATTAACGAAGACGCCACTGAAGACAGGGCGAGAATATTTCGATTCAGATTAGGAGGATGACGATATTGATGTGCACCCTTTTTCTCAACAGTCCGGTCTTTCAGTACCAAACACTTCGGGTCCTGGCTCTGCCCCCGAGGTGGCTGGATCTCTTCCGTCCCCTGCTGTGGGGCCTCTTCTGCTGCCGGTTCCCGGGCTGGCGACGTCCCCTGTTCTTGGACATGGGCCTACGTCTGAGCCTGGTGGGGCTCCGGGTCCTCTTGCTGCGTCTGAGCCTGATGGGGCCCTGATGTCCACTGGTGCAGCTGAGCCTGCTGCACGTGTTCCTGACGTCGAGCCGCATACGCCTTTGGTCCCTGAGCCATTGGCTGTTCCTGTCCCTGCCGCTGTACTGCATCCCGGCTCCATTGTTCTTCCTGATGCTGCACCCACCCTAGAGCCTCGGGTTGGCACTGTTCCTGACTGCGAGCCTGCACGTGCTGTTCCTGCTCGAGATACCGGCCCCGGCACGCCTTCAAAAGACACTGAGCCTGAGGAGGTTCCATTTTCTTCTGCGACCGGCCTCGCTGACTCATGTGAAGAGCCATTCAGACCAAGATCCACAAGTACTCCGGTCCCGTCCCTGACCGGCTCATCACGTTCAATGCCTCCTTTGGAGGACTCCGTAAGTGCTTGCGAACCTGAACCAACCGTGGCCGTTGCGACGAATCGACCAAAACGCCAACGAAGACTACCGGAGAGGTTGAAAGACTATGTACTCTCGTTCTACAACACTCAAGAGTCAACACCGGAGAAACCGCGCCAGGAGGTGGGACCAGAGGTATCCCCCACAACGACACAGAGCTTTATACAATTCACAAGCCTAAGGTGTGAGGAACTTTCAGAGTGAACTGTGTATACGTACGAACAGTGCTCTTCGGGAATTTTTTAGTATATGTGAACTTCAGTACGTTGTTTAGGGTTTAAGTGCCACTAGTTTGTTTTCTACTTTTTGAAGTAATATCCCTTGAACTAGAGACGAATTTTACATACTGGCCATGATAAACACGATAAGTAATCTAACAAGCAAAAAAAAAAAGAAAAAAAAAAGAAACACGTCCGAGATTATTAACCAACAACGTAACAAAACTTATCATGGTGAAGTGATTTTTTTCTCCAGGTTTTGGACACGCTGAAACGGAGTGAACTGTGTTCCTTTGTGTATTCACAGGAATTCTTTTTTTTTTTTTTGCTGTCTTCAAACTTTTGGCACTTAGAATTGTCAAATGCCCACAGTTAAGCTAGAACCACTGGTGATTTGCCTAGAGTTTGCTTCGAACATGTTTTGAACTCTGAGTTGGGGGACAAGTCCAAGGTCAAGAGGCGTTTCGTTCCCCATAATTTTCAAAACTTTTCGTCTGCACGAAGGACGACCTCCACAACATTTTACCCAATCCGAGGGGGAAAAGGAAAAGATAATAACTGTGTTTTAAGCTTAGCTTAAAAAAAAAAAGGAAGGGCATATGTAGTGGTTTTAGTACATGAACTCAAAGCGGCGCCAAAAGCCGGCGCCGCCATGTTGCACGCTCTGGCGTGCCCGCGTGACACCCCACGATAAGCTCGTGATAAAAGAGATCGTGCTTGGATTCGGACGGGGCTGGTCGTGTCTGTTTTTGATCCTGAGCCGGCGTTCTCGGACCCACAAAATATTACACAGGCCCTCTCTTTTAAGACACAGGTTGACAAGGACGTCTGCTAGGTAATAGCAGACTGCTCCATAACTCAATGGGGCGGCTTCATATGGTGCTTTTGGCCACCGCGCGGTGGCGCCACCATCTCATCGCGAGCATCATTCGGGCGGCGTTGCGCTGGCTCGTACGACGGACACGCGGTTAGTTGCGTGTTCTTTGTGCGGGTTGGGGGCATCTCACGCTACTGTGATGTGAAGTAAGCAGTGCATCGACTATGCCGAACACGTGGAACAATTTACGGTAAAGCAGGCGGCATATGCTGGTGTATACATGGGCATTGTTGAGCAGGTTTTGCTGGATGGTCGTACAGTCTCAGCTGCTGTCGGCTGCCCCGCCCACTTCGTTGGAACGACTGCTGAGGTTGTTCACTTTTTTCTTCGGTGCCGCCTGCATTTTTTCACACGAGAAAAAAATAAGCAATCGCGTGAGACAAAGCGAGCAACATGCCCAGCTGGTGGAGGAAAAAAGCCGACCTAAACAAAAAGTGAAAAAACAATGCACCCTTTTGTGAACCTCCTGCCTTTAATTGTAAAAGACTCACTTAAAGCCGTGTTTTTGTCAGATAGTAGCTGTGCTTCGTTACTTGTTTTCAAATTTGTATCGCCTTGCTCAGGCTTGCATGTAAAAAGGAGCTTTATGATGTCTTTGTACTTTTCTCATTTCTATTAACTGTCGCTTGGCATTCACTTTGTTTGTTTTGTAATAGCACATGGGCGCGCACGGTTTTTTCTGGTGTTTTAAGCGAAGCGCCCGTTTGCTCTTTTCGTTGTACATCGCGTCGGGCAATCTTGTTTGATAGAGAAAGGGTGTCGCCTTGTCACTCACTTACTTACTTGTTTGATCGTCTATGTTCTTGATCTAATTCAATGGTCCTGAAACGGACAACATTCCGAGAATAAGGCATGCTGTGCTAACGCCGCGCAACCCGTTCCGTCGACGTTCTTTTGATTGCTTCTTTGACGTGTGTGTTTCATGCGAGTTTTTTTGTGGAGCAGGAGTTCGCTCCAATAAACTTTATGCACTAGAACTGTGCGTTTTTCTTGGATACGCGACAATATTCTGTTTCGTCTGTGTGCTGCACATCAGAGCGCAAGCAATAAATGTGTGTACGCTGGACCACGCTCATTTGTCTCCCTTTGTAAATTTGATTTTTTTTTTTTTTTTGCATGAGATAAAATCACTTTTCTTGGCTGTTTGCGCTTCCTGATTTGCAAGGATTGAAAAGCGCTGTATTCGAAGGCCGCACGGTGCAAAATGTATCTTTTCGTGTTTAGATCCTTCGCCTTTCTGCAGCGCTTTTAAATGTCTGCACGTACGGTCTCGTCCAAACGACAACATTATCTTACTGTCTTTCTGAGTGTTCTCCACATTCCAGAGCAGTCAACAGATTCATTAATAGTGGTTTGAACAGCGCGTATTCCCTTCATTTTTTTTTTTTTATTGTATAATCGATAGGCCCGTAGCAGTCCGTAGCTACGGAACTATCGTAAGTATAGTGGTTACAGCTTTTGCTTTGTGAAAAGAAACAACGATTTGAAAATCCGTAAACATGACGACGCAGCTCTTAAGCCCGAGGACGCGGAAGCAGTTACCGTCAGCGGCCGGCGTATGTCTGGGCAATTTCTTGGGAAAAGGAAAACCCCATGGAAGGCAGGTGCTGTACTCGATGACTGGACGATTTATCGCTAACTACTAACAAAAAAATACAACTTAATCAGCGCGCGGAGACTAAAAGCAGCGAGCTTTCGAACGCCGAGAGCCGGCAAAACTGCCGCACGCGCGGCGGCTGGATGCCCGCGTTGCGGCGGTGGCGCCCGTAGCGGCGCCCGCTGTCCCCATATGAAGCGAGCGCCGAAGTTTCGTGACCATAAAGCGCATTGAAGGACTCTGGTAATAGTAACGCTTGGTGATTGACTTATCTGATCAATACGATTACAATTGAAAAACGAGTGGATGTTACGGAATACTGCTTCAATGAACAGAAAGTTAGGCTCGAAATAGCTGGGGATGGTTGAAGATATTTTTAGACAAAATCCCAAGACTGAAGAAAGAAACGATGGACTTTGTCTGTTTTGACGTCCATCGTTTTTTTCCCAGCCTCGAGGTTTTGTCTAAAAATGCTGTTTTGCAGGAAGGCGCTGCATATATTGGTTAAATTAAAGTGCCCAGATAAAAGCTACGACTGTACTGCTTGAGGTGCCGAATAACTTGAGTAGTTTGAGTAGATATTTCCGATATTTCCGATAGCTATACTGGATACTTCGCCGCGCCTTTTCGGGTGCATATTGCATTGCTATCAAAGTGTAAAAACTATCTGGATGTTTTCATCTCAATTCAAGCGCAATACTTGGGTCAATATTTCCCTTTTTTTCAAAAATATATAATTTTGGGGTCCATTCTTGAAATGAACGAGAACGGAAACGGCAAGCCTAAGCGAAAATTGTTTTTCCATGTTCTTAATTCTTAAAGCGGCCGAGGCCGGAACTAACGTTTCTCCCACCCGTCGGGGATCACAAGTTTGACCGCTCGCTATTTTGTCACTTCTCAAGCAATGCACTAGGACTCTTCTCTGACGCTTGGAAAATAGATTTTGTTATGGTAAATGTAATAAAAAGAAAGTCTCGTATTTTAAAATATTAGAATAAAATGTCTAAGAATCTCCCGTTGGTGATTTTCCGCAAAGTTTTGAAATTTCTTTCGTGAGGATTATTCAAGATACTATAATTACTTTGATATCACCAGACAGTTCAAATGAAGCTATTTTTTATTTCATATAATTTCTATATTATTTATACGAATTAAAATGTCTTATCTGCATTTGCTTCATTTAACAAGGTAGTATCGTGATCTATCATGAAATGCAAATAAAATATAGCATTTCTGTATAGAATCGGAAATAAAGCTGGAATTGTTTTAAATGTGCGTTGGAAAACGACAAGCTTTATTGCAGATTAAAATAAATTTTGCTTCCAATTCCGCACAATTTCAGTTATTTTTACGCATACGTGTTAAGCATCACTAAGTTTGTTACTAGCAAACGTAAAATGATAAGGAGGCTCAACCCATGGATTTCACGTGAAATCATTCACCTGAAGCGTAAACTTAAAAGACTAAGAAAGTCATCCAAAAAGCGTCCACTCACCAACCCCAATCCAACTATACCGGAACTATCCAGACTGCTCAAACTGAAGATTAAAGAAGCAAAGCACAAATACTACAATATTACCCTCCACAATTTTATGAAAGCATCACCCCAACAATTCTGGAACCATATAATTCCTAGAAAGTCTAAAACTTCCAACATAAGTGCGTCGGAGGCACAAAAAATGGAAGAAGAATTCAGCAGTTTTTTTAAGTCAGTTTTCACAGCTGACAATGGCAAAGAAAACTTAATTCTACCTTCTAAAACCTACGCAGATAAAGACCTTGGTGGCTTACAAATCACAGAAGCAGGCGTTTTAAAACTTTTACTCGACTTAGACGCAAAAAAGGGTACGGGTCCTGACGAAATTCCTAACATGTTTAAAAAAATACGCTGAATGGATGAGCAAGTATTTAGTGCTAATTTTTAACAAGTCTTTGAGCCTTTCTTTGGTTCCCGCAGAGTGGAAAGCCGGAAAAGTTATTCCTATTCATAAGTCTGGTGATAGCTCCTTAACTTCCAACTACAGACCCATATCCCTAACGTGTACTTGCTGTAAGATAATGGAACACATAATTTTGAAATTTATGACAGAATTCAATGAGAAACATAATATACTAAATGCACACCAGCACGGCTTTAGGAGAGGTTTGTCAACGACTTCACAGCTAATCGAGACTCTCCATGACTTTTCGATGGGTATAAACAATAGAAGACAAATTGACGTAATTTACTTAGACTTATCAAAGGCCTTCGACCGTGTTTCGCACGTCAAACTTGTGAACAAACTCAAACACATTATGGGGGAGGGACCGATAATAAAATGGATAGAGGAGTATTTAAGAAATCGTTTTCAGTTTGTTTATTACGAAGGGCAGGTTTCAAAACCAGTTGCAGTGGAGTCCGGAGTTCCACAGGGCTCTGTCCTAGCCCCACTCTTATTTTTTTTGTACATTAATGACATGGTTGATGGCACTGATGCAAACATAAGGTTATTTGCAGATGACTGCATTATTTATCGCGATATCTCATGCCAAGATGACCAAGCAATATTAAACAGATCTCTAAAGAAGGTAGCAGACTGGTGCAGTGAATGGCAGATGGCTCTAAACACTGAAAAGACGGTTTGTATGTGCTTGACTATACTATGTTCCACCCTGTGTTGTACCGCAGAAAGGCTACAAGCGCGAGCTCCTTGCCCTAAGGCACATCTCGGCGGCACAAGCTCTCGTGCGTTAAGAGTAGCTACCAACGCTATGAGCTCGCGCTTCTAGCCTTGTCTGCGGTACAACATAAGGTGAAACGGAGTATAATAAGGAAGAAAAAAAGTTATTGAATTTCCTTACAGCTTAGACGGTAAAATTTTGCGCAGAGTAACTGAATACAAATACCTAGGTGTCGTGTTAACGTCTAATTTAAACTGGAATGCGTATGTCAAATACGTATCTAGTAAAGCGCTCGTCAAATTATTTTTTCTAAAAAGAACGTTAAAACACTCTAGTCGTAAAACCAAGTTGTTCGCATACACCACACTCATTCGCCCGGTATTAGAATATGCACTCATTGCCTGGTTCCCGCATACACAAACCAATGTCAACATTCTCGAAAGTGTTCAGAGGAAAGCGATAAGATTTGTTCACCCCAAGTATGGTCGCTTTGATTCCCCTACTGAATTGCTGAAAAGATACAGCCTACTGACCATTGCCGATCGCGCAAAATTAGGAAGACTCGAATTTTTATATCTTTTTTTAAACGACGCCTTTAAAATAGACAAGAACAAGTACGTAAATTTTTCCCAGGCAAGAACAACAAGACATAAACACTGCAATACATTAACCGAATACTCTTTCAATAATAATACTTTTAGGTACTCTTTCTTTCCTTCAGCTGTAAGAGATTGGAACAGCCTTGATCCGCTATTTTTTAACTACACAAATGTGGATGCGTTCATTCAAGCTCTTGAACAAGACCTTCTTAGCAAGTTCGTGAATTAGTTCTTTCTGTTATGTTTTGTTTTGTTGTTTCAATATGAAAGAAAGTGACGATTTCTAAAAATTACTGTTTTTCGCGCGCCTCAAAAGTTTTGTGCGTTGTTTTTATTTGTACCATACCTGCTATAATCCCCCAATGGGGATTGGCAGTAGTTTGAAAATAAATAAATAAATAAATAAATTAACTTAGGGTAATTGTTCAGAAGGTTTAGAATTTGCCAATTCAATAGTGATGTGCCATAGTTAGTTCTAGCTGGTTCTAGCTTTTACAAAATGTCTATGCCTAAAATTGTAGTGTGTATCAGAGCTTGTATATGTAAAAAAATGATAATTCGCGATCGACTTTTAGTTAAAAAAATACTTCAGACAATTGCTGGTTATATAAGGCTTCAATATTCAGTATACGATTTGATTCAAAGTGGGAAGAAACATGATCGAAGCTCGAAAAGTTTTGAATAAACTTCACGCCTTCTTTCTGCCTTAGGTACATACTTTTATTAATAGATGAATGTAACCCCCTAGACAAGTGAACGATAATGTAGTCACGAATGAACAGTAGCGAAATAAAACTGACGTCTTAGCCACATAGGAAGTAATGTTCGATATTTATTTACCATGCCTACTGACTGTGCGATACTACGTTTCACAGGACTTACACGGAACGTCCAATGAAGGTTTTTATGAAACTATACTCCTAAAAACTTGTAATCAGAAACCCGTTCTAATGATTGTGACTGAAATGTCAAGGAGCTAGTAGGATTAGTGGGTCTATTAATGTAGAAAAAAAACCCAATAGTTTGTTTTGTTAATATTTATAAGCTGATAGGCGTCAGCCTTTTGGATAGATGTTTTAGACATATATTTATGATAGGAATAAGAGTTAAGTTTCTGGATGAAAAAAAAAAAAAAGACACCATTCGTGTTATCCGCGTAGAGGACAATGTCTGGAGTTTGAGAGATGGAAACAATATCATTAATATAAAGAAGAAACGATGCAAGTCCCAATATGGATCGTTGTGGAACACCATATTTTATATATTCTGTGTCAGAGGCTGTATTATTATAATTACTACAAACTATGTCCGTCCATGGTAATAAAACCCGAGACGGAGGAACACAGAAGGGGACGAACACAACACAACGTCCCCTTCTGTGTTTCTGAATCTCGGGTTTTATTACCATGAATCACCACCAGCTAGCTTGTTTCTTAAGTATTGTTGCAACTATGTCCGATTTGTCAGACAGTTGCGCATCAATTAAAGAGGAGTTCCTCTTATTCCGTAATGTGGCAGCTCATCGAAATGTATGTCGTGTTTAATAGAATCGAAGGCTTTGTTAAAATCTAAAAAGATGCCTATAGTATACAGTTGGTTCTCTATACCACTGGTAATTTCATCTTCAATGTCAATTAAAGTAGATTCAGTAGATGCCCCTTTCTGAAAGCCGTATTGGTTTGCAGAAATCAATTGATGTTTATGAAGATGACTGACCATTCTCGAATAATTAACTTTCTATATTATTTTGGAAAAAAAGTGGAAGTAATGATATAGGTCTATAGTTACTGATATTATCAACAGTACCACCCTTATGCGAAACCGCGATTCTGGCAGTTTTAATTTTTTCAGTAAAGGTTCCCGTAGACAATACTAGATCAGTTAAACGGCATACTATGTAACATATAAGATCTGAAACAGCTTTAATTTGTGCCTCCTTTTATATTATCAAATCTACATTAACAATTATTTTTAAGACCACTTATTAGGCTAACAATTTCTGTGGGGGTGGTTGGGTAAAGAAACGTAAAATGTGAGATTGCGCCCTATATCTCCTTAAAATCCTCAAAGGTTTATTTCTAACTATTTTATTTAACTAATTTTCTAACTAATTTATTTCTAACTTTTTTGTGCTACTTCAAAATATGTAAATATCTACATAATATGAACGTACTGGAGGGTTTGTTCCGTGCTTTGATTCTTCGCAACAGGTCACAAGTTATCCACGGCATTTTTTTTTATTTTGTTTAATTGTTACACTAGGAAAAGCACAATTGCACATAAAAATTACTTTATTCAAGAAAAGCTCGTATAAATATCGGGATTTGCTACCTAAAATAATTCGCTCCATTCCACCGAAGATACTAGCTGACGAAACTAATGAATATTCCTCTCGGTGAAAAACCGCGTGTGTATAGTTGTATTTGCTTGCCATGTGCATGGTATGCGAGAAACTTGTTGGAATAAACCAAAACAGCGAAAGATGATCTCTTATATCACTTGTGAGTACACCTGCTTTGGTGTTGTCTTCATAACAGTTCGTCAAACAAAGGTCAATCAGTGTATCACTAGAGTCTGTAATGCGAGTGGCTACATCAATTATATTTTAAAAACCATTTGATGATATGATGTCATTAAACTGATTGACTGAATAAGATGACTTTAAAATATTTATATTAAAGTCTCACATAATCACTACAGGCATCTGAAAGGACGAAAAAAGTCTAACATAGATTCAACAAAACGAAAGAACTCATCCAGTGACCCAGAAAGGGGCCGGTAGATAACGCCAAACACGAATACATTTGTTTTAATGAAGAGCGACTCAAAACTCGAATAAACAACAGTGTACTCAGAAATGACCTCATAGACAAATTTGTCCTTTATGTAAAGAGCAACACCATTACCATTTTTATCTAATCTGCGTATGACTTCGCATCCGTAATCTTCAAGTTGCACTGCGTCATGTGTAATGGCAAACAACGTCTCGTTAAAAGCGAAGACATCATATTCATGATCTAAAGAAGACAAGTAAATATTGATGTAATCTTTTCAAAGTTTTCATCTTTGTTTCTTAAGGTACGCACATTCAAGTGAAAAAAAGAACAACAACAAAAAAAAAGAACCAGGTTGTTTCATTGCTAGAGATCGGATACCAAAAAGAATCAGCATCATGATAACGACATTGATGCGTCAAGACCGACGTTCAGAGCAAGAGTCGCTTTTGCGACCTATGCACGGATGATCCTACAAATTTTTTCGAGATCGTACTTGTCAGAGATCTGAACTACATTATCGCCTACAGATATCCGCAGAAATACATGCCCATTTTTCTTCCACACAAAACAATATCTTTTTCCTTCACTTTCCGTTCGCGCCAGCCACAGGAGCTTTTTGTCTGTGGGAGTCAGATGGTCGAAAAAACGCAGATTTGGTTCTTCGGTCCTAAGGTGAGAGCGACTCTGGATCCACTTTTCCCTCAAGAAGTGTGATGTAAACTGGAAAATCACGACAGGTTCTTTGCCAGTACGTGGTGGTAATCGGTAAAGTGCATCGAGTTCCGAGTTTGTTAGTTCAGGAAGCCCAAGTTTGCTAGCCAAAATGTTTATTTGTTCAATGAGGTTTTCGTGTCTCTCCTGTGCCATATTATGAACCTCAATGCTCTGACAGCGGTAATGCAGTTCCAGCTCGTTAAGTTAAGGTTTCACTTGCTTAGCACTCGTAGATGTACCCGACTTCAAACCATGGAGGCACGTAGCCGGAATTTTGTTTCGGGGGGGGGGGGGGGGGGGGGGGCGCCCATGACAAAATGCTGTATGAGGGTGAGGGGGGAGAGGAGGCCCCAGCAAAATGTACGATTTCGGGGGAGGGGGGGCCTGGGCCCCATGCCCCCGCCCCCCCCCCCCCCCCCCCCCTGGCTACGTGCCTGCTTCAAACATTCGACTCTCTTCTTGAGAGCACTAACATCGCTGCTCTGTTTCTCCAGATGCGTCATACTGATCGGAAAGAAATTGGATTGACCGTTCGATCCCATTCACCTGTACAAGTTCTGAAAGAGCGTCTACCTTTTTTAAAAGTTCAGATAATATTAAGATAATTGCGCTTCAAATAAAATTAATCCCATTTTGCACTGCGTCGCGTCACAAAAAATATAAGCGTCATGTTGCGGGCACGATCAATAATATATTTAAGTAATATTACAGGGGCTTTCAGCAGGTACTTCCCGTTTGGACGTCCAGCACTGCACTAAATGCCTCAAGAACAGTCTGTGACGGCACACAATAAAATGTAGACAAATTTATTTACAAATAAATAGAGGTGACATGCAGATGATATGACTAGGAGCGCAGAGGCTTCTTTCTTGAGACAGCTTGAAATGGCGTATGCTTTAAATATAATAAATAATGCTTAAATATAATTGAGGAATGCTGTAGTGTCCCTAACATTCTCCTTAACATGAGTTTTTCAAGAATGAAGCATCATGGACATCGCACCACAGCTGGCGAATGTTTGGCAACATGCTTTGGTTTTCATTGGAAATGTCGACTTCCTATCCGTCCTCCTATATGGAAATGTTCCGTATGGGGCCAATTGAAGGAGGTGCCTTTTTGACCGTATCATGACAGGTTTTCATGACACTCCTATTGATTGGCGCAAACGTGGATGCACAGCGCGTCGGATCCCAGCTGGTCACGTTTCCCGCGGAGGGGTCATCGGATGTGGTCGTACTTGGGGCGACACTCGCACTCCGTGTGGTTCTCGAAGACGAGCGTTTCCACTTTGGTGTGCTGTTCGCCACTGATGTCCAACTCCAGGACGAGGAAGGCCCGCTCCACGGCTTGGACGCTCTTGGGCTGGCAGTGCTCGTCCGTGCTGCTGCAGCAACCCGTGTCCGCAGCGCAGCGGTGCAGGATGGTGCAGTGCGGCGCGTACCTCTGCGACCAGAAGAAACCACACTAAGAACTTGTCCCACATCAGGAATAGCGCATTCATTGTATCGTCCAAGTTATTCAATTATAGCGTTTAGACAACCCGACTTAAGGCTGCGGTTCCGCGGCGGTCATCTTGACTAGGTAACAAACGGGCTTTAATTTTTGAAAATAAATATGAAAATAAATACTGTAAGCAACTTAATTTACGAGGTTTTAATTTTCGCCAATTTCGCAACTTGTAACATATCGCGGAAAATTGATCCCGCGAATATATCACCCTTTGGTAATGAATATACAGCATAACATTGCCATTCGCGAAATTTTGTGCCCGCGAAATATTCCCGCAACGCACACTTATCTAAATTCGCTAAATATTGAGCCCGCGAAAATAAAGTCGTTCACAGTACCCAAAAGTAGTTTTGCTAACGTGCTCCCTGTGTTCGTTGTGATTCTATGGCAAGCTACTTGGCTAGATAACTAACGTGGAAATATTGCCTCGTGCTTCTTATTTTTCTCCTCTTATATTATTGTTAGGAGGGTGATAATTTTACACCGCGTACTCAATATGATATTAAAGTGGACGAGAGCTTTTTCTGAAATTTCGTTTTAAATTGTGCTTTTTTTTTAAAAAAAATAAGAATCCTTGTGATACGAAGTACTCTTTTCTTTAAACACAATTTGGAACAAAATTTTCAAAAACGTTCTGGTCCACCTCTTTATTATTATACCAAGTACGCTGCTTAAAATTAACCCTTTTAACACTAATATTGGAGGAGAAGAATGAGAAGCACATGGTCAATATTAACTCGATCTATCATTATCTCTTATAAATAATTAACCCATGACTGTAACAGCTTGCCCTAAAATCCCCCAAAACACAGGAGATATGTTAGCAAAGTTTGTTTTAAAAATGTATTTTTAGTTTTTTTTTATAAACTAAAAATTGTTTTTTAATCATTCATGATGGCTGCCGTAGGACTGGAGCTCTATAAAAAGGCGCGAACAATGCGTGATTGGATTGAGAAACACTTTGCTTTTCTGCGGGCGCGCTTTTAGGCCTCTGGGAAGGTTGCACTTATATGTGACTTTAAAACAGTGACAAGTGCGAACTAACTTGAACGAAATATGAAGGTGAGACTATGAACCATAGGAATAACAGAAAACACGCTAGCGAGCTGGTGAACTTTCAGAATCTTGAACATCCGAGACTTAGGAACAAAAAAGTGTTCACTTTTTGTTTTTTGTTCCTAAGATTTTCAAGATGTTGACTATAAACCAGTTCACTGTTCAAATCAAATACCTTCTGCGAATTATGAAGCACACATCTGCTGAAGATGAATCACCTTTCTGTTTCGCGTCGTAAAACTATTAAGAATGCGTACCGCATCCCTGTGGCTGAGCACAGCTCTTAATTCAGATTCCAGAAACTCAACGTGCGCCAGGCCGGATCACAAGACTCGCTTTTGTAGACGACCGTAAGCTGCGGCGTCAATGGAATTTCGAAACGGTCTCGGAATTGTCGTCGTTGTTTATAACGCTTCTAAAATTAGAAGTCCTTGGCGCGCGCATGAAGCAGCTTCTGTGAAGGCTTCCGCTAAACGTCATCAATCATTTTCGGCACGACACTTGTCGGCCACGGGTCGGATGTCTCCTTCGAGGAGTACAGGGACCCCATGCGGACATCTGGTCTTTTGAACATGTTAGATTAGACACTCACGCTTCTGTCTCGGCGACAGGCCCGTGTGGGCTACAAGATATCAAAACTCCACCCACTCACTAGATTTATGAACTAAAGAAAAAAAAAAGAAACTCCAAAAATGACAGTATCATTCTGATTTTCAAATCGCGTGCTGTCTTGGACATATTTTGTTGCGATATCTTTTTTTCAGAACAGGCATTGAATAAAAACATACAGCATGACAGCAAGATGCCTCCATTTGGTGGAAAAGGGTGTGAATTGAAGAGATGCAACCACCAGACATCGCGCAAAACAAAAAAACGAAAATCTCTATCAACTCGACATATCGTGAGCTGCACTCCTTCTTACCTTGCTTTCGTTTGGGTAGATGTCTGGAACACATAGCGTTCTGGGCTGTGGGAACTTGCAGCGTCCTTGCTGTTGCACCAATTCCAAGTGCTGACTTGCCCGAAGGAACTGTCGGCTGCCGTAGCGCTTCTGCGGCCGGCAGAGTCCGACGGCGAAGCAGGTCCACAACACCAACAACGCCGTGCAGAGGAGCCGCGTGGCCACGTGTTCCCGTGTCAAAGCCATGTGGGTGACCGTCCAAGTTCAAGCTTCGGCGGCAGCGGGCCGTCAACTGATGAGCCGGCCCACCACTCATGTTGGTTTTAAGCGTTCGTGTTACCGAGATATTGCACTCGGCTTAAGCGCCCGGCAGACTGCTTTTCCGCGGGCCCCTACGTCACATTTCCTCCGATTCGTGATGTCAGGAAGCCGGGGAATTCACCAATGAGACGCGGCCTGCTTTGCGTCATGTTGGGGAAACCGGTTCGCCAGCTATGCGCCAGGGGGGCGAAAAGGGGGGGGGGGGGGGGGGGAGGCGGTATTTTGACTTCCTCTCCGCCACGCTCTTGGGAGACGACGGCGGTTGCTGCGATGACAGCCACTTGCCTCCCTGTTCGAACCATTTTGTCCCCTCGTTTGTTATGGTCGTGCGCGTGCCATCTGCCGGCTGGCTTGCTGTGCCACGAGAGGTCGCTTCCTGTGGCGAAGGGTTCTTGACGTGCCCGGGAGCCCTCGGGACTTGCCTCGCTCCAACAAGACGCCGTATTGGATTGCGAATTATGGGGGTCGTGTTTAAGTGACTGCCGGGACTGATCGGGTAGAAAGTCCCGATGCTTCCGGGACCCCGGACCTGAATGCAAGCGTCCGTTGCTCAACGATTATCCGAACGGTGCCGAATAGCTGAAAGCATAGGTGAAACACACTCCTGCGTGCAATTTCACCACTGGCTACTCGAGAAAAGTTTACTGCTTGTTGCGTGCCGGCGTTTTTAGCACGACGTCGCCTCGCCAGTTTATCTGCGCTATCTTTTCTGGAGCGATACCTGCAAACCGCTTCTGCAAGTCGTAGCAAAAAGAAATATATATTTTTTTTTTTTCAAAAAGGAAAGAATTAAGGAAACGAGTTAGAAGTTAATTACTGTGTATTTTAGGCCTGTAAATTTGAACATCACAAGCATTTTACACGAACGTATCAATAGACGCGCTCCTGTGTGCACTTTCACTACGGCGACTCGAGAAAAGTTTACTGCTTGTTGCGCGCTGGCGTTTTTAGCAATACGTCGCCTCAAAGCCACTTTCTCTAAGCTATCTTTTCTGGCGCAATACCTGCAAGCCGCTTCTGCAAATCGTGACAAAAAAAAGCAAAAAAAAAAAAAAATGTTTTTGAAAAAAAAAAAGAAAAAGAAGAAAGGAAGCGAGTTAGAAGTGAATTCTAGTGTATTTTAGGCCTGTCAATTTGAATATCACATGCAATTTACACGAACGTAACAATAGACGCGAGAAACACCGAAAAACCAGCGCCGGGTGTGACGTCATACCCAGAGGTTTCAGCCAACGTTACTGGAGCAAGCTTGCTCCAGTAACGTTGGTTTCAGCTACCTTGCGCGTGCCGCTTGTGAGGGAACGCGTGCAACTCTTGTGACTGCTCGGGTAAGGCTTGCGGAAAGCGCGGCATAATACGCCAGGATCATCCTCCTCGCACCGAACGCGACGGGAAGGAGGGGCTTTAGCGCTATTTCGAAAGCTCTGTTGTGGCTACATGGCGCATCAATCTAAAGCATAATTTTGATGTTCGTAATCCTGGAGGCCAATAAAGACAATTTAAGACTTTTTTTTCTGAAATAGAAAATTACTTTAGTTTCCTTTAAAGGGATACTTCAACGAAATTTGAAATATACCCGTCGTGTTCAGAAACAGGTTGAATATGATCCACAATATCCGTAAATGACAATCGCACGTTTCTATTTTGAGCCTGATGGCTGCATTTTTCGTTATGAACGGCCCACTCTGGCAAGCAATCGGAGAGCAGCCAGCGGAGAGCACGTCACATCCGGAGCAATCGTGACGTAGTTTGTCTCGGTACCTTACGTCCGGACGCAGCGGACTCTGTGAGCTATCCCAGCCAATCCCGCTCTGTGGACGTAGCTCGTGATACGCTTTCCGCGCGTCGCTGTGCTCCCTCCCTAAGGTCACGTGACATTCACACGGCCTTGAATAGGCCCCGACGGTTTGTAGCATCCGCTGGAACCAGCAGAAGCACACCAGCGATAGGGCCAGCGCAAGTAACCCCAAAGCTGTTTTTGTACGAATTTTGAGTGACGGGTTAATCTTCTATAATCTTGTAGGAGGACAATAGCGACTTCTGGGACACACAAAAGAGAGTCTCGGGGAGAGGAGAGTTCCTCCTTCAGCTCTTCTCTCGTCGTGGCCGGAGGCGAGACAGTTACCGTCACTACCTGTCAAGGTTCCTAGGCGGACATTACAAACGAGGCGTTAGCGACAACCACCAGGTGATCTTTGTTAATCGTTTAATTCGTATTAAAATTCCTTTTCGTGTCCTTTTCAACAAAATATTGGTGTGTCTGATGTAATAATGCTCCATTGAACACGAATAGACCAAGAAATAAGCGCCGAAATTTCGTTGTATACAACGAAATTTCGGCGCGTATTTTTTGGTCTATACATTCATTTTCTACATTCACAAAACGATATCTTTTCAAGACTTCTTTCATACGGGCGAAAAGATAAAAGTCGCATGGGGCGAGATCCGGTGGATACTGGAGGTGGAGAAGTGGCGTCATGCCATTTTTTGTTCAAAAATTGTTGCACTGACAGGGCAGTGTGTGCTCGGGTATTGTCGTGATGGAACTACCCCTCCCCCTTTTTCTCACGTCGGGGCGTTTCTGCCTTACTGAATTTCGCAACCGTCGCAAAATTTCCAGGTAAAACACCTGATTAACAGTTTCACCAGGAAAAACAAACTCGGAGTGAACAATTCCTAACTTTTTGTTTTTATCAGTTCAGGAGGTTGAGGGTCTCCCTCGTATGATTCACTGTGCCAAAAGCTTTCGACATATCAAAGTACATATTATTGACTTGCCATGTTCAGAAAAAAAAAAGAAAAAAGAAAAGATGACAACCAGTCAATTAGGCTTTGAGATGAGGCAGTTTTTTTTTTTCTGTAATAGACCCTTAAATGATCCCACCATGCAACATTGGCGGTCACCATTTCTTGGGCACGAAGCCTGCGATTGCATCGGAATCCTTACAGACCTCTCATGCAGCATTCAGTTCTCGATACAAGCCAAGCCGAGTCCACTCCGAATGCTTGCACAGCCTTCGTGTCCAATACATGCCCAGAGTGTGTACCCTAACAATGGCGGACTTTGATAATTCATGCTGCAGCTACCATACTCCGTTCTCCCCTAAGCTGAGACTGCGGTGGAAGCTACGTCCACGTTAGACCAGTCATACGCCTCTTTCGCCACGTCATCACGCTCCCGGCCATATCCACGCGCGGAGGGCCGAGTCAGGTGATGAGGGAGGTGGCAGATTGGTACGGCGGGCACGTATAGCTCCCACCTCGATCTCAGCTTAAAGCGTGCACGGAGTATAGATCGTGCAAACTCTTGAAGAGGGTCTATTCAAAAGTTGCAGACAAGCTGTCGGTAACTGCAATACAAATAGCAGAAGCGCATACTGAAATGTTCACTCGTCTCCTATTATTTTTATACTACCCTTTGTCCTCGTGGGCAATTAACACTGGACCCCGCAACTACCACCATGTCGTGGTTGAGACAGGTGAACGATGACGACTGGTTTATTGCATACTATAGACCTTTCCAGCGGCAGTCTCGAACGAAGCGCCCGGGCGGAAAATGCTGAGTAACTGAGCTGTGGACGCATGCGCAGCATCGGATATACCGCACAGCAGACCAACAGCGCATGCTCAGAAGGCGTTCCACAGCTCAGCAGACAAAGATGGCAGCGCGCAGAAGGCGTTTTTTGGAAAGGTCTATAGACCTTTGCACAAAACGCCGTCTGCACGCTGTCATCTTTCTCTGCTGGGCTGTGGAACGCCTTCTGAGCATGCACTGTTGCTCTGCTGCACGGTATATCAGACGCTGCGCATGCGTCCACAGCTCAGTGACTCAGCATTTTTCGCCCGGCTGATAAGAGATGCAAAGGTCTATACATTGGTCTTGTTGGTTGTCGGGCTGGGGGCGTTGACTGCATGATGGGCCTTGTCTGCTAACCCTCTTTCGCGTCTTTTTGCTGGTGTTTTTTTCATGAAATGCTACGCTCGGCTGTGGGCTTCGGTGTTGTCCATATCAGTTCTAAATCACAATAAGCAAAAACAAGACAAAAACAGGGTGACAAATTTGTAACAATGTAGCAAAGAAAGATGTTTTAAGCTGGCTTGGCACGAACATTTTTTTGCGACATTTTGACATCGCAAGGCAAACACATTTTTTGAAGATTCACTGTCTAAACCAACAAGGACGCCCCACCAAAGGATTGAGGATTAATTTCCACCACCCGGGAATGGTGTGACGAGCAGCTGAAATTTCATTACATCTTGAAGTCGCAATAGCTGCAATCCCAGACTCCCGAGCTCACAAGCAGCAACCGCTGAAATAGCGACATTCTAATTTTTGCAATGATCACCACCAGAAATAAAATTAGTTCATGTGTATAGACTCAATATTTTGGAGTGATAACATGCAACTATGCCTATATATTTTGCTGATGCACCTGGAACTATAAATTGCAAAACCAGAAGAAAAAATATAAAACAATCTAATTTTGTTGTCAATTAACCTTCTGACCCTGCAGTGATAGTAAAAGTAAACTACAAGCATAGACGGATTCATTAAAAATGTTTAATATCCATCTTGAATTAATTGCTATATATTTTTATTCTAAATGTCCTATTCTTGCAAGCGCATCAAGCGCAGTCATCGATATGTGACAGACATTTGGGATGCGAGTCGCCTCGCCACGACCATTCCTGGCCTGGCTGCAAGCATGCCAGTTGATGGTGTAAGAAAATACTTTACCAGGAAAAATATATTCTTCTTCATTCATTTACGCCAGCGCACCCACAGTGCCAAATGCTACTCTCCTAGCGGTGTAGACATCCCGCATCTGACAGAATGCATGAGGATCACAGCGTCCACGCTGTCAAGCAGTCATGCCGCGCCAAGGGTGAGGGCTGCCATGGGCACACCGAGATACCGGGTTGGCCGAGACAGTAGAGACAGCTGTGTCAACTAGTGCTCCAGGTGTCCTTAACCATAGATGGCAACAGTCATCTATTGTTGCCATCAATCGTCCCAATAGACCGATCTCACCGAGCATTCCACGCATGCGTGACGCCGCAATAACTTTAGTTCACAGGAGGCAGGCGGCAGTGCAAAAGACGGCTCGTGTCGTCTCGTCACGCGCAAAGCTCCAAAGGGATTCTCCCACATGCAGAAAGATTAAAGTTCACTTGATGTATTGCGGCAGCGGCGGCTTAATGAAATTGGCTGGTGATATCGGTCTTTTCAAAGGAAAAAACCCCGAGGCTGCTGCGCATTCAGTCGTTCTAACTACGCAAAGCCTATTCGTGCCAAGGCCACTGGATTTTCACTGAATGAGATATTTTTATAGTAAAGTACACTGTAAAAAATAACCGTTAAATTTACGGCGGTATACGCTAATAAAAACTGCGAGTACGCCGTGAAAAGGAATTACCTCAAATGCACCGTAAACGAGCAAAAAAGAGCGAGAGGGAAACGCAAAACTCCTTGGAGAAAGAAAACAGAAAGAAAAGACGCGCATCGCTAATTGGTCACCACGCTTGACCTTCGGAAGCAGCGACGGGTGCTGCGGGTACCCAGGAGAGGCTCCTCTCACCCCTTCACCTCCTTTCTTTGTTCTTCCTTTCAACATGCGACGCCGCGCCAGCCAAGAAAAAAAGAAGAAGAAAAAACAGCTAAGAGCCAACAATAGAGCAACAATGCGACGGGCGAGATTCGCGGAGGAAAGCGCCCTTTGTTGGGACAACGCGGGAAGAAGTGGAAGAAGCGGACGTTCGGTTCATTTTCCCGCCCGTTTCCGCGCCATTTTGTCCTCGTTCGTTCGTGGCATTCCCGGCTTTTTGTGCACCTGAAAATTTGGAGCGGAAGGCAACTGGATACTCGAGACAGGTATTTCATTATCAATCTGTTGCCTGCTTGGCAAGGATAGTGTGTTGGTGGCATCTATACAACACCCTAATAAGATGTTTACTTGCAGAATTTGTAGTTTCTGTTCAAGCACGCTGCTGGTTGCGCAATTCGAGGAGCACGTTTTCAGTTCTCGAAATATTTCGTGTGTGGACGAAGGATGCTGTCGCCAGTTTGTTACGTGTGATGCTCTCAGGTGTCATATTCTGGGAAGACATAGGCATTCGAACGCCTAAGGGTAAGTTCGGTTTGCTTCGAGGATTTTGGAAAGCTTTCAGTGCACTTTGTCAGCATGTTTAGAGGAGTGCCGCACAAGGGAGGCTTTGCTAAAACATCTAAAAGGCCACATCATTGACGGTATTTTGGGTTCGTGTACGTGCTCCAACTGTCAGAAGGTATTCGGTGTGAAATCATAGTTCACGGCACATTTGAACTGGGCGCATTTACGAGGGACGGGTTTATTGGGTACGGGGCATCGCCCGCAGCCCCGCTTCAGGTTGAGGACCCTTCGACTCGGTCGACTAGTGCGGATTCTAATGAAGACGGTGCTGTTAAGGTGATGCATTCCCCTGATGATAACTACGACGTGTGAATGGCTCTCTGCGGAAGAAAAAAAAGAAAAAAACGTAAAATACAATCTTGTTTTTTTTTTATTATTTGAAGTTGAACGGAAAGCTTCTTATGCCGGTATCAACCGTCTAAAAAAACATTTATGAATTTCAACGTCGGCATCTCTTGTAAAACAACGCATGTTCGGGAAACTTGCTGAAAGCCTTCAAAACGTGCTTGGTTCAGTCGAGGCTACCCCAGTTATGCGTGACATTGAGTACAACGTTATGTACCTGAATGCTACCGTCTTTCTTCCAGAACAGATGAGGTCTGCATATTTGAGGAAGCACTTATGTGGAAACAGTGAGTATGTACATGGGACGTAGTCGTGGCCAAAAGGACCGGTTTGCGCCGCATGTCCCCGTTAAAGAGACGCTAAAATACTCCCTAGAAAACAAATCTGGGCCAGGTATTTACCGAGCCTCAAAACGAATCCCACTTACCCGGTCTTTTGGAGGAATTCTGTGATGGGCCTGCCACTAAGGCCAATCAGTAAGTGACATGAATCAAGCTGCACCACCCATCTCCCCAAGCATTGTAGTTCATGGTGAGCATTCACTGATTACTTTCCGAACCCTAAGTCATCAATATTGCCTATAATTTTATAATGATTTTGAACTACAGTTATAGTTCTGCAATTTACTACATCTTATATCTACCTTCCCGCCTTTTGTTTTATCATTACTTTCTTTTCTAGGGGAAAGCATCTGCTCAGCCAGCATGCACTCAATCTTCATTGATGGAATAACTGTGATGGACGGAATTCACATGTTCGACCACGCACTGGCTGTATTATTCAGCGCGTACTATGTTTTCAAGATTGCGTACACAGAAGAGATTGAACCACCTTGGAGTTTATTCAAAGGTATTGAGCTCATTTGTGCTTCTTGGCATCATTTGGTGTGTTTTTGTTCGTTTGTATATTTCATCTCATCTAACATACATTTCAGCAATTGTTCCAGACGTGAGCTCCTTGTTTTAGAATGTCCATTGCTTGCATCAAAACTTGTGCTGCGAAAGTTATTGTCAATGCTAGAGCCATGCTTGGGTGAGATAGTATAGAATAAAAAGCAAGTCTGATCATTTTATTTCGTGTTCCCTGTCCTTCGCTTACTGACATATATTTGATAGTGTACGAATACACGCTACCAAACTATATTTTTAATGTGTGGTACTTTTCGTTTAAAATTCAAATGTAATTAGCTCTTCATAGCATTGACTCCTTTATAACTTAGGTACCTGCCTCACGACGCCACCGGCGACTATAGTCTTCGTTCAAAAAGACTTAAAATGTGTATTCAAAATAACAAGGCTTTTCTTTCCACTTTCAATTTTTACGAAACAAAAAGATAAATCAGTTCCAAGGGCTGCTGTTGCAGCTTTAGATCCAGTAGGGATATATTTTCTGAACTTTAACATTTTCAATATCCCGAAGATGTGGAGGTCTTGCTAAAAGTGGTTCAATTAAATATTTGTTACATAATATTAGCAGTGCGTCCATTCAAAGATGTGGAAATTGCTTAACATAAAGACACCTAATTTTAGAGCAATTTATTAGTGTAGAGCGAGAAAAAAATATTAATGATCTATTTTACTGTTCAAAATTATAATGATATAATGTATAATGTGTTGCGTTGAGAGTTGAGAACTGGCAGATATTCCCTTTCGTTCTTTATTTGCATTTTAAAACTCATCAAAATATGTAATTAGGTGAATGGCTGATCGGTCCTTAACCTGGTGTGAGATTGGTAAAAAAAGTGTATGTGAATTTAGAAGTTCATATGGGGGAGTATTATTAACCTACAATACTGGGTAATAGGCTACTTGGGCTTATTCGAAAGATCAGTGCTTCAAAAGCTTTAGTCACTGGCCAATTTAGGTATTTATTGTCTAATTATTTTTTAACTGGCGTATTATGAGCTGCGGTAGTAAACAAACTACTTCGTAAATCTGTTCTTACAGATGTTGGGATCAACCCTGAACGAGGAACCCAAATAAAACATGAGAAAACATACGTAAACGTGAAGGTTCTTCAGTGAATCGACGACATGTCGGAATATAAATGGAAATGCAAATAAATATAACATCTTTTACTTTCCTTTGACAGCACGGGTCAGAAATATTAATGCATCGAGTGCTGCTAGAGCAGCCGACCTCGCCGCAGACAAAATTGTCTGTGCATGACTGCTTATTCACTCTAGATATGCGCAATTAAAGACAGTTGAATAGTGCAACACAACAACCCCAAAATACTCCGCCGAGCGTTTTTTACGCTGTATGGTTTACGCGGTTCAAATGACTATAATGGTGTGGTCCAGTAAGATAGTTTCCAACGTATTACGGTCGCATAAAAATGGACCGTAAAATTTACGGTCAAATACCAGGCAGCTAATGCTGCCAAAATTATACAGTAAAAATAACGGTGCACTGTAATTCTTGTTTACGATAAATTTAAACGGTGACCGTAGAAATCTACGGTCGCCGTTTAAATTGCTCCGTAAAAAGAACGGTGCGCTGTAAATCTGGTTTACCGTAAGTTTAAACGGCGACCGTAGATTTCTACGGTCGCCGTTTAAATTTATCGTAAACCAGATTTACAGTGCACCGTTATTTTTACTGTACAAGTTTGGCAGCATCAGCTGCCTGGTATTTGACCGTAAATTTTACGGTCCATTTTTTACAGTGTATGTGGTGTCACCATGTTACAACCTAATGGCTTTCAGCACCCATGGGCTATCAAATTCTTCCTCACTTTCAAACGATTTTGTTACATCTGAAATATGAGAGGTTGAGAAGAGGGATAGAGAAGGAAAGTCAGAAAAAAGGAGAGGTGAAGAAAAGCGACTGACCGAATTGTCCTGGGCGAGCCTACACAGGACACCTGTTTGTTCGGAGTGCGGGCTGGGGTGGTGTGTTGCCTAACCCGGGGGCCCCTGAAGGAAACCTACCCGCGCTTGTCTCAACTGACAGGACCCTGGTTTCATCAGACACGGGCACACCTAGAACATACACACATGCATGGGGTCTGAACCCACGCTAGGCTCAGGGCTCATGGTGATTGTTGACGCCACTCACCAAACAGCCACAAGCGCACAAGTCCCCTGTGGTAACGCAACCCTTGTAAAAAAGCCAGTACATGAAGCATATAGTGGTCAAGCCAAGCGAACTTCACATGAAAAAAAAAAAAAAATTAAGCCACAGCTTAGACATATGATGGAGAGTCCAGTGCGATTGCCCGTCACGTCCGATGTATTTTACATGCTCCAAGTGAACTAGAAAAAGTAGGATTGTTTCAATGATAACATTTCAAAATCATTGTTTCAAAATAATTTCAATGCTGAAAAGTAGTGCATGCTTTGGTTTTGCTGCATAATTGGTTTGGCTTCAAAGTTAAGAAGGTGAAAAGAAATTGCAACTGGCCAGGATCCTTTGGGGACAACCGCTACGAAGTCACCTAAGCAGTATGGAAGGTGTTAACTGTGCTGGGGCTCACGTTTCGTAATGGCACACTGTACCTGTTGTCAGGCGCCCGTTCCTTATACCTCAAGGTGCGCGAGAAGGTGTGGGTAGGTGAACACTGAGAGTCAGTCAAGCAGCACCAAAAGGGGACCTGAAAGGGTACATGGGCTGACCCAGCTTTGACACCAGAGGGGCCTGGGCCAAGCTAGGCTTTGAGTCAACCCTCAGCAGAATGCAGGAAGGGAACCAGACATGCCTTCCTTAATGTTCGTCGCAAAAAGGTGCCTATTGCGTACTATTGAATAGTATATGATGTCTAATTTGGGACGCAGTCTTTCTTTGAAATGACCTTCAATCCCTTTCCATGGTTCCGGGCATTGCTTGGGGTTTTGTGAAGTGACAGCACCGGCACGTTCGTGCCCACAGGTACCACGACAAATGCAAAAAACAGCATCAAGCACACAAATGCGCACGAAAGTGGCTTATTCACGTCGTTGACATCGTTCACACTTTCTTGTATGGGAAGCGGTGCCCCCTTGTGGTGATAGCTGGCAACCGGCGATTGAGCAGGCATTATCATTATACGGAAGGCTATGCTCCGTGACACCTATCCAGGCATTTCAGTCATGAAGAGCTTGGCAAACACCATCTTCTGGTACCCCGGTGTTGACCAAGACATTTAAGACCATGTAAGAAGGTGCAAGAACTTTATGTGCCCAGTCCTGCTCGGTGCTTCTGCTGTAGGTTCGGGTCAGCTGGTTGGATATCAAGTAATGCTGAACACGGCTTCACTTATATTATGCCGTACTGCTGGAGAGTTACGTAATACTGATCGTGGTCCACTCGGACACAAAGCGGATAGAAGCATTGGCCGAGACCGCAATGGAAGCCAAGTGTGACATGTTTGGTCGATTGGGAGAGCCAAGGACACTGGTGGTTGACAACGAACCCAAGCTTAATAGTACTGTTTTCAAACAGTTTCTACAACGGTCATGTACAGATACCCCACCATCACATTGTATCACCCGCAGTTCAACGGGTTAGCCGAGTACGCGATATTGCCGCGCGCTTGGTCGAGCAAGCAACGCTTGGTTACGGACTTCTAGAAGATTCGTGTTTGTGATGCCGCGCGCTTGGAGTACTGGACGAAGTCGTCGACGTCTTTATGGGTCTTGCCGTGGAACGGCGTCAGCATAAGAGGAGCGACGGGCAGGTGGACGATGGGAACGGCGGCAGGGGTCTGCCACGATTGTTTGCTCATCGTCAGCTTCGTTGACTGGTGGGTCTTCTTCGACAGTAGACCGAATTCCGAGGGCAAACCTTGAACACGGCGGCTTCCTCGAGTCTAGGTAGTCTCCACTGACGGTCTTCTTGAGCCGGGGACTGGGCTTGCGCTGCGAGGCCTCGGAGGAGTACGCTTCATGGATTGCGGTACCCCGCACCTCCACCAGAAATGACACGAATGACAGGAGCAGAAGCGTTTTGCGCCGATCACGCACCTCACAAAAGAAGCCGTGAACTTCGAATGGGAGAAGAACAACAGGCATTCTACGAGCTAAAGCGACGACTCCAGTCACCACCTATTCTTGGCAACTTCGACGAATCAGCCGAGACAGAAGTCCACACGGACGCCAGCAATACAGGACTCTACTGAGCGCTTGATCGCCTACGCTAGTCGGACGTTGTCAAACGTGGAACGAAATTACTTGACGACTGAGAAGAAATATCTTGTCAGTCGTCTGGCCCATCACGAAATTCCGCCCGTACTTGTACCGGAGCCCTTTTCCAGTGGTCACCGACCACCACTTGCTATGTTGGTTAGCGAGCCTGAAGGACCCATGGGACGCCTCGCTTGATGGAGCCACCGACTTCAGGAGTATGACGTGACCGCTGTCTACAAGTCAGGCCGAAAGCACAGCGACGCCGACTGCGTGTCCAGAGCCCCCGTCGGGTGAGCTACCGGCTGCGCCAAAGACGACGGATAATGTCGCGCGCTTGGCCGAGCAAGCAACGCTCGGTCACGGACTTCTAGAAGTCCGTGACCGAGCGCTGCTTTCTCGGCCAAGCGCGCGGCAATATGTAGAGTCAAGGAGGGCATTCGCGAGGTTCAGCCTCGCAGCCTTGGAACCAGGGCTGCAAGCACTTCTCCACTGTTGTTGAAGGTATGCTGCTGCACAAGCTCAGCAAAAGATAAAAAAATTATCCTCTGAACTATTATTCGGTTTACCGCATCTGATCCCAGACTGATTTTTTGTCTATATGCATTTGGCCTCGTCCCCGCACGAAAGGCAACCATCCTTTTGGTGCGAGACATATTGTGTGGGCGCGAAGTTTCGGCCTATGGTGCATTCCTGAAGTTGTCTGCTCACTTGATGGTATACGAATGGCATCAGAGGACACCCCAAGAGGATAGCTTCAATAGCATGTGGATCAGCTCTGGACGCGGCTTCCCACAAGTGGAGCGGCCTGCCTGTAGTATTTTTTTGACGGAGAGGCAACGATGTTTGTGGTTCGGTGGTTCAAGGATCAGGCTGCTCCTTGGCAGCAGGTGACACCCAGAAAGGGCCGGTAGAGCGGCCAGGTGATGGGGTGCCCTGACGTTAGACGTGTGGCCGGGGTTCACGGTCAGCGAGGACCCTGCTGGCGACAAAGCAGAGGTGATTGACTTTTAGGTTTACGTTCAATTAATTATAAAGTAAAACATCAGAACTGGAGAACAAGAACGGCGAAAGAGGCGTGAGCTCGGGCTGCAGCTTGCGCTCATATCAGCACAAATAGTGTATGTGAAGACGCAACAAACTAGTAAAAGCCAATCATTACATTCTCTCTTCCTTGTTTTTTTTTTTTTAATGAAACCTCAAGGAAGACATTAAAGCAGAACAAAAAGAAACTACTGCTCTCCCTTTCTTAATATATTTTTAACTATAGCTACAGGGATACTACAATGATAAAAACACCAGAACACAACCCTTATCTTTTGAAGCATACAAGCAGTCAAAGATAAATTATATTGAAAAAAAGAAAAGAAAAAAACTTCATATCCGTGGAAAGTTAGTTACATTTGAGATACTTGCAGTCGGAGGAAAATGTCGGCTCAACGGCTGCTGTTGACGTCACAGGTGTTAATGATGAAAGCGTTTTCTTTGAAAGAAAACACCGAAAGAGTGAGAATTAATTTCACAGCACTGCGCTTCACCAAAAGCACCCGTCGTGAACGGAGGAGATGCCAGCTTCTCCGCGTACGAGCAGCCGTCGATGAAGCTTCGTGGCGCGTGCTGGTGCGCGCTGGTCCTTCGCCATTGGGCCTTGAGCGAGAAGGCCAATGAAGACAGCGGCCGTCTTGTAAACGCCAACTTCTCGGGAAGCCGGAGCTGGGCGGCCACCTTGCGCGCTGACTATATTCCATTCAACCCTAAGCTGAAACTGCGCTGGAAGCTACGTCGTTGAATCAGTCATACTTTTCTTTTTCGCCACGTGATCACGCTCCCGCTCATACCTACTCGCAGAGAACCGGGTCAGGTGATGAAAGGGAGGCGGCTGATTGGTCCGGCGGGCACGTATTCCCATTGCAGTCTCAGCATAGCGGTGAACGAAGTGTAGGGCAGCATATCTCAACGCAATAGAATTTTGTTAAGTCCAAAACTGGGTACAGCAGAGCGACCGACCTGAGGGTAAAAATCAGACTAGGTCTGAAAGGCCACGTCTTGTAGAACAGACGGGTAAACTAAACGACAACAAGCGTTAGAACACTGTGAAGAACCTCAGGGGCTTATTTACTACTCTGAAAGAACTGAAGGATTACAAGCGCTGAAACACTAAGAAGAATCTCAGAAGCTTATTTATTGTCCTAAAAAAAGTGAACGAGCACGACCGCAAGAACGTCGTGAAAACCCGCAGGGGCTTATTTTCTGCCCTGAAAAAAGTTCGAGATGCGAAGCGTTCGAAGAAACGAAAATCAAAAATACGAAATGAATCGTCAAAATATCCGAAGCAAAGAAACGCAATGGCTTAATCTGCCTAGTCAAAATCGAATGCCACAAAGGCTAGAAAAACTGCGAGAAGCACCGGTTCGCAAACTCTGCGACCGGGACGCGGACCTATGCTTTAAACAAGAAACAGTCGAAAGAACGTGATGGGCCGACAGGCTCGGCCGACGCACCAAATTGTAGCAGCGGCCGACGCACCAAAATGTAGTGGTAGGCTAGTAGCCGACGCACCAAAATGTAGTGATTCTCTGATGGAGAGGCGACGATGTTGGCGGTTCGACGATCAGTCTGCTACTTGGCAGCAGGAGACGTACAGGAAGGGCCGGTAGAGCGACCGGGCTTTGGGGTGCCCTGACGGGAGACGAGGCAGAGGTGACTGACTTTTAGATCTAGGTTTAATAAATCATATATAGAACAGAACATCAAAACTGAAGAACACGAATGCGAAAGGGGCGCGAGTTCGGGCTCGAGCTGGCGCTTATAATAGCACAAATAGCGCCCGTCACGACCCGCAGCAATCTATGTAAAACCCAATTACTACACTGCCACTAAACTGGAACCCGCTACTGAATTGGAAGGTTCAAGCTCTACGTACAGCCGGGAGATCAAAACAACGACGGGTGCAGCTCAGAACTTCAACCGACGTCCGAGATCGAGGAAAACAGAACGGGCGACGCAGTCACATGCCTCTGAGCATGTTTACCCTGTCGATCTTCGGTCTCAGTGTTCAATACAATGAGATATACTACTTGTAATTTTTTTTAAATAAAAAGCTTCACAATAAAATACGGAAAAAAGAATATCCTTACCTCATTTCGGCAAACACTCACGTCAAACCAAGCGCACTGTCGTTCGTTGTTTCCATCGTCAGAGAGCCAGCCGGTCTAGTGGCACAGACCATGTCGTCGATCGACATGGTGCTCACGCTGCTCGGTTACAAGCTCCGACCGCAATCTGGGTGATTTCAAGGCCCGGTTTTGTAAAGACCGCCGCCCGGCCAACACCGGCGCCAACGCCCGGAACCTCCCCCACGGAATTGCTGGACTCCCTGCGTCACCGGTAGTTCGGCCGGCTCGTCTGCAAGTCGGGCATGCGCAGAGGCTTTTCCAGGCGCTCGAGACCGGCCTGCTAGAAATCAGCAACTCATGGCAGCCCCGCGAAGATAACCACCGCGAAGACCACTGCTAGGCCTAACGCACATGCACATATCATATCATATTCACCGTCATTTTCATGTTGTATATTACATCATCACATAATCCCCATCACTCGACGCGGCAGCGTGGGCCAGGGTTGGGCAGAAATACTCAAAAATGTATTTGGAAATACAAATACTGGGATACATTAAAATTGTAGCTAAAGTACTGATACTGAAATATATCTGTAAAAGTGTATCGCGATACGCATCGGAAATACATTTTAAATAGAGGCAAAAAGTATTTGGAAATACAAATACAGGAATACATTTTAGGGAAGGCAGAAATACAAATACAGAAATACTGATACTGCAATACAGTTTTCAAATTTGTTTGAGACGCCAAATGAGATGATACTTGAAGTTGGAAGTGAAAGTTTTTGATCCTGAAATTACTTTCCCGTAGGCTTGGCACTTTGCCTTTAAGGTAGTGATTTCTGATGACGAGGAGTCTTCAATGGGCTCAAAAAAACGGTCCATTAAGGACTGACCGCGGTCCCTTCCCTGACATCCTGTCTGTCTGACGAGAGATGCGAAAAGACTTCGACCTCTAAATAAATTTTATGTCATCCTAAATCTCATCAAAATGTCACCACGTCCCTGTCAAATAAGGACGCCCCTGTCAACATTTATCACATGACGTCATGGTGGAATGAACTGGTATTCTTTTTCTGTAGGTGTGGCCTTGAACATGAAACTTTACCACGCTGCTGTATGAAAGAACAATACATACTTTCGCGGTAGGTTACCTCGTTGAAGATCGTGCAGACAGTGCCAGTTGCAATTTTCGAGAATAGTGGACCACCTGACGCATCCTGGAACACATGTCTTATCTTCTGTTACGGTTGAAAAAACGATACGGTGGCATCCCTGTTGTGAAGGTCTTTCCTGCCGACCCTCCGCCACTGACGCATGAATTGCAGTCCTCAAGTTTCGCCTTGCTTACCCCAAATAGAGACCTCGTGGATTGCTACCCGATATTGTCGGCACAGGTGCGAGCTTTCCAAGAAACAGCGCTCTCGATACGAGTCGCAGGTGTACGAAGTCTGGGTCGGCACAGCGAGGCCACGTTCGACCTCCTTCCTGGGTTTCGAATCACCAGAGCAGCGGGTCACTTTCACGTCGGCTGATGACGTACCCTTCAGCCGTGCAATATTACGGGCGCAGCCGCAGACGCATTCGAATTTTTGTTGAGCTTCACTGCCGTGAGTCATCCTATTATTTCAAGTCAACCACCGCCAGGCTCGGGATGCAATGGACTGTGACTCAGCTTTGCCGGCTGGGTGTACTGTGTACGCTAAGGCAAGAGAGACGGTTAGCAGCGGGCGCTGGATGCCAGCAAACAATGACTCAAGAAATCCCTCAAGGAATCAAGGAATCTAGAACTGCGGCAGAAGATGCTCTGACTCCACTCCTGGCACGCCACCTGGTTCGAGTCCCCGACTACGCAACACTTCTCAGAAAAGAGAAGAGGACGCATAGAAAAAATAGTTTGGATAATCGAAAGGAACCTTGGTCAGTATGGTAACAATGCCCCAGCATCTCTTTGAACCTGTTGCCCTCAGAAGTAAAAAAAAAAAAAGCGTTCGGATTTGTATTTTTTTTTAGGGGGGGGGGGGGTATTTCAAGAAATGTAACGAAATACACTTCACCCTCATTGTATCGCGATACAAAGGAACATTCAAAATGTATTTCGATACAGGAATACAGATACTGGTGAAAAAAAATGTATCGCGATACAGAAATACAGATACGAAATGTATTTCTAAAATACTATCGCGATACATTTGTATCGCGATACTGCCCAACCCTGGCGTGGGCCTCCATGGTACGGGCTGTTGCCTCCCTGCGGTGCCGCGGCTCTCCTGAGCAAAGAAAGGTTATTATGATGCTCAGCCATAAGCTCAGCTGTCTCCGATGGCTGTCTTTCTGTCGAGAACCGGTCTGGCTGCTCGCGCTGACAAAATTTTTATTCCACCAATTTACGCGAATTACACAACACATATGACCTTGGCGGATCTTGAAGGATCACGAAACTTAAAGAATAACACATTTTATAGTCTTTTTGTAGTTATTTAAATTACTGATATCATTTGTCACTCGCCCTTTGGGGTAGTCAAAGCCTCCAAAATGCCATTTTGACTACCCAGGTAGTACTTTTTTTTTTTTTTAGAGTGTGAGGTCTTTAACGTGCTCCACACTGCTGTGATTACACGATCGCACACCTCTACGATGCTTGTCCCTGTCAAAACAAGCAAGGGAATGACTCAGGTAGATGATTGGCTAAGCAGATCAATGACGTTTGCATCAGATTCGATCTCAGCGGCCCCTCCCCCCCCCCCCCCCCCCCCCCCAATTTGTAATGAAGCCGTAGCTTATTTGCCTCAGTATGCCGAAATTAAAGTGGGCTACGTGGAAGTGTGTTTTCATACGTGGGCCAGGGTTCATCAGTCGATTCATGATATCCAGGAGTCTCTATACCGACGCGACGAGTCTAATCCGACAGGAATAAGATGCTCCTCATGTTCGTGTGACAAAGACTACACGTCTATAAAAGCTCTGACATTACACACGGGTGCCAAAAACTAAACATATCTGGAGCTCACCTTAGTAAGGGCAAAACAACTTCAACCTCTTCCTTTCTTTCGGACCCTAGACAACAAATTTCGTAACTGGATAAAACGAGGTGCCGTTATCACGTGCGACTTAACTGAGAGCATTAGCGCCTCCGTGCTGATCATTCACAGGTGGCGTTTCTGCCACAATGCGGAGAAGCAAAAAGCACTCACACCATCACTGGACCTTTTGTAGAAATACGCGGTGTGCATGCGCGGAGTATTTCATGCGCCTGGGTTCGAGAGTATCTAGTTCCAAACAATCCGCCATCTTGCATTTCTCGCCTTTGAGAGGTTTCGTTGTGTCGACCTCGGGGCGGAAGATTACGCACGATGGGGACAGAGGTGAGCTTGGGGGAGCCGTATCTCGGTCACATCGCCTCAATGGGTGAACAGGATGTAGCTGACGTTTTGGGTGTGGAACGGGTGGGAGAAGCCTTGGGCGCGCATTGTTTTCCAGTCACCTAGTCTCGAACCGATTCGCGTGTGTAGGTGGAAGCACATATTCGCCAAGAGGTCCCTTGCAGCCTATTTTGCCGAACCAGGAAATGAGCATACCTCCCCCTCCAGCCCAACCTACTTTAGCTGAGGGACCTTTATGGCCGGATGCGAATCAGTTCGCGATCCTCGGCGTGTGGCATGCGCTCGCGACCCAAGAGCGCGGGCTGATTCACCGATTAAAAAGGTACTTATGTTACCTTTACGCTAACTGTGGGGGGATCGGTGGCCGAATTCCAATTTCGAACACCAGCGCGTGCGGACGCGGAATCATGAGCTCCAGCGGAGCGGTTTTTGCGGCCCGGCTGGGCCGCGGTGCCAGGGAAGACGCAGCGTCTACTGACTACCCGACTATTCTGCCACCCCTGCCGACTGGTTCTGCGGTGTTAAACACCGTGTTTCTGCATGCTGACGTTCGTGGCCGCCCGTACCGAGTCGAGGATTTCCGGGACACCCTGCAGCGTCTGGAAATGCTCCCCGAAGTCACCGCTTTGGGGGCATACCAGATGAACCACGTCTGGGCTGTGACTTTCAAGTCACCCGAGGGAAAGCGGAAGGCCCTTGCCGCCGGCGACCTCGTTGTTAAGGGGCGGCGATGCCTCGTCATCGATCCAGGAAACCGAGACATCCGCCTCAAGCTTCACTGGATGCTGTACCATGTTCCTGATGACGAGGTGAAGGCGGCGTTGGCACCGTACGGCACTGTAATCGAGGTGGGCACCGAGAAGTGGCGGGTGCAAGGCATTGCGGGCTGCGCGTCAATGACGCGAACGGCTGTCATTCGGCTCAAGCCTGGGCTTACACTGGACGACCTGCCGCATCAGTTGCGCATCGCCGAAGGGCTGGCGCTCGTTGTAGCGCCGGGCAGGGCGCCGCTCTGCCTGCGCTGCCAGCGAACCGGCCACATCCGCCGTGACTGCCGTGTGCCCAAGTGTGAGTCGTGCCACCGTTTCGGCCACGACGCTGACCAATGTGTGAGGACTTATGCAGCGGCCGCAGGTGCCCGAAGCGGCGAGACAAACGCCGAGCACGTCAAGGACGAGACAGACGCGGAAGAAGTCGCCGCGAGTGCCGCTACCGCTGCCAAAGACAATGAGGAGAGAGCTAAGGATGGCACCGACCGACTAGCGCCTGCAGAGTTGCCGAAAATGACGGAGGCCACGCCAGTTGCCGTGGCCGAGACGAGCTTCGATCAGACAACACCATGCAACGCTGCGCCGGGGAAGGAGGAGGAAGAGGCGAGAGTCGTCGAGCCAACGACGTCTACTGAGGCGCAGCTAAGCGTCGACGTGGATATGGCTGACACTGGGGCTTTGGCCACGAAACGACCACGGGAACTCGATTCGGATTCGGACTCGGACGCGGTTAAGGTTGGCTATGACTCGGACCCGGAGGAGCTGCCTGTGAAGACGGCTTGGAAGACGGCGACCACGAGGCGGAGAAAGCCTCGACCCGTACCCATTTGTGTTTCCGAACCCAAAGGACTGGACAAGCCGACCGGCTGACGCGGTTATGAGCCGGTACTTGGTGCGGTTATCTAGACAAGGTGAGCCCCTGACATGCGAGGGCGTCTATTTATGTCGGAAACCTGAAACTGTCGACACTTAACGTTCGAGGCTTTGCCTCGCGTCGCAAGCAATATCAGGTTAAGAGGCTCCTAATCGACAGAAGTATCGATGTCCTCGCAATTCAGGAGACCAAAGTTGGAAGTGACGAAGAGACCGCATGCTTACTGGCTTCTTTCTTGCACTCTTTTGAAGTGTGCGTGTCGCGGGCAAATGGTATGTCCGGGGGTTGTATGTTGTTTTTACGAAAATCTTTGAACGCACAAGTCCAATCAGTAATAGTCGACAATGTTGGCCGACTCGTCATTTGCGACTGTAGTATTTCTAATGTTGAATATCGTTTCATAAATGTATACGCCCCAAACGACAATAACGAAAGGAAAGTGTTTTTTCAGAGCATTGACCAATATTTAGATTGTCAACGTAAAGTTGTCTTGTTAGGTGATTTTAACTGCGTTTGCGGCACACGGGACCGATCCAAAATTACGAGACAAAGCGACAGTAGTGCAATTATTTTAAACGAGTTGATTACGGAATACAGTTTGCAGGATGTCGCGACGTACCAAAGAACCAACGATTGTTTATGGTACACACATTATCAGTCCTCGAGTCATGCCCGTCTTGATAGAGCTTACGTGTCAATTGAACTTTTAACCGGATACGAAGACTATAATGTACTGCCAGTATTTTTTTCTGATCATGCACTTGTTTCTTTCATTGTTGGTGGTTTCAAAGAAAAAACCCAGTTTCGTTGGGACCAGTGGAAAATGAATAATAACCTTCTTAAGGATGAAGTTTTTACTGAGACAGTCGATAAATTATTAAGTAAAATGCACCACGTAGGTGCGAGTGCCTGCGAAAAGTGGGAATGGTTTAAGCGCGAGGTTAAATTTAGTGCAATAGAACGGTCTAGCACGCTTGCTTACTGGAAAAAAAACCGAAGAAAAGTTGCTCCTTGATGACCTTCACCGACTATGCAGACTCGAAAATGAAAACCCAGGCATGCTTTCAGAACAGATTAAGACAGTAAAAAGTAAAATTGCGGATTTAGAGGTGGAAAAGTATAAAGGAGCCATCGTGCGGGCCCGAGCCGCTAAATACATTCTAGGGGAGCAGCCCACCAAACGGGCATTAAGTGCCGAAGCTAAGCATGTAAAGGAAAAAAACATAGCCGAAATAGAATACGAAGGCTTACCAAGCAGTCAACCGGAGATTATAGAAAAAGCATTTATTGAATACTATAGTAATCTCTTCCAGCGACAGAAGCACGGCAGCGACGCGCAATTTGAAAAATACCTAGTAGTGATGCCTCATCTCGAAGAAGAGATAACAGAAAAATTAGAAGAACCGATAAGCGTCGCAGAGATAGAGAAGGCGATTGAAGAACTGGCAACAAAAAAAGCTCCGGGTCCTGACGGATTAACTGCGGCATTTTACAAAAAATTTAAACATGATATTGCTGCTCGTCTGCATGACGTAATAACCGAGTCGAATGAGACAGAAAAGTTACCGCCTTCCTTTCTAAATACCCATACTGTCCTTATTCCTAAAGTGGATGATGCACACAAATTAAGAAATGTTAAGAACTACAGACCCATTGCTTTAGGCAACGTTGACTATAAAGTATTAATGAAAGTTCTCGCCCGACGACTACAGAATGTTATTTGCGACATAGTAGGGGATCACCAGACCTGTAGTATCCGAGGTAGATCCATTTTAACGAACGTACACATTGCGAGAAGTGTATTAGAGTTGTGCGATGCTCAACTTGATCAGGTTGCCATCCTCCAGATTGATCTGGAGAAAGCGTTTGACCGAGTGCAACATACCGTCCTATATAAAGTTTTAGATCATGTACGAGTGGGAAAAGTCATAAGAAAGTTTGTACACATGGCATATACGGGATGTACAACACAGATTATAATTAACGGGAAAGCAACGTCGAGAATTTCTGTGGACTTGTCAGTTAAACAGGGTTGCCCGCTATCACCTTTGTTATTTAGTATTTATTTAGAGCCCTTTTGCCGAACTATAATAAATGATACGAGTATTAGTGGGTTTTCGTTACAAAATATAGAGGTCAAACTCCAGTCCTATGCCGATGATGTCGCTATTTTTTGTAAAGATAAAGATAGCATCACAGCAGCAGTCAGTGAAGTGAAGGCCTACTGCGAGCTTACGGGTTCAGCTGTCAATTGGCAAAAGTGCAGCGGCTTATGGCATGGAACATGGGCCACAAAGCCCGACGTTTTTGAAAACATAAATTTTACGTCGACACCTCCAAAGTACTTGGGCGTTCCTCTACAACATTATAAGAGACCGAACATATACTGGGCATCAGTAGTGCAGAAAACGCGCGAGGCTGCTGGCAAATGGAAAGGATGGGATATGTCCATTTTTACGCGAGCTACCGTTTGTAATATTTTTCTAATCGCAAAATTTTGGTATGTGCTTCAAGTGCTCGCGTGTGCTAGAGTGAATATTCAGAAATTACATCGTGTTTTTGCCATTTTCATCTGGAGATCGGGATGGGAGAGAATGCGTCGCGACAATTTGTTTCGTCGCGTTAGTAAGGGAGGGCTATCGTTATCTCACGTGTTCGTTAGGCAGACTGTATCCCGTTTTATGTTTCTTAGAGAACAAACCAACCCTTTTCTTCGGACGGTAATTCAAATGACACTTGCAGATGAAATCCCTTTCTTTGTTGTTTCTTCATGTAGACCCGAGCAGAGGAAACTCAGCAGTTTTCTTCGAGAAGTGGTTGAAGCGTGTCGTTTTTTGTCTGTACGTTTTTCTCTTCAATACTTGTCGACGGTGACACGCAAGCGCTTAACTCGTGACCTTATTGAAAGTGTTTTTCCTGAACCGTTGTATCGTTCCATGTTTCATGCAGGCCCAGAGCGTAATGTGCTATCTAGAGTTAAAAAGATGACCATTGCCCCTTCTATTAAAACTTTTTTTTTCCAGTTACACACCAATACACTCCCTGTCAAAACTTGGCTTGAGGGGAAAAAAATTTACGTACCGTGGGGCGTTGATTGTTTTTTGTGCAAAAAGCCTGAAACTGTCGAACATGTTTTTCTCGACTGCTGGGACGCTTTCCTTTTCTGGGACGTCCTCCAGCGAACTATTAAAAAAGACTTGCCTTTAACCCCATACGGCATTAGGTTTCTTTCTGTGGAGAAACAAGTTGAGATCCCTCTCGATCTACTTATGCTCCTGGGCCTGCATGCCATATGGAGAAGTAGAATGGCAGTGAGGCATGCCGACGTTGATGCCCGACCAGTACGCATGTATTTCATAGAATCTATCTGCAGACTAAAATCTGTATACGCCACTTTGGTTTGTGCGCCTGATTGGGTGTCAATTCTAGACGTACTTGAGACCTTGAAAGAATTTTAAAATTTTCGACCGCGCATAAGCGATCTTCATGAAGTGAATTTAACAGTGTGACCCTTTTGTATTGCACATGTTCAAACCGGCAATAAAAAAAAAAAAAAAAAAAAAAAAGGATCGGTGGCCGAGTGGGATAAAGCGCACACCCAGCTCGACGCGCGTGGAGCGAAAGCTCGCGCTGCAGAACCCAGGGATCCTGGGTTCGAGCCCCACCCCTGCCCGTTTCGATCTGGATGAGCATCGTACCGGCGTGCGGTCGTGTATCACTACTGCGTGGTGCACGTTAAAGACCCCAGGGCCGGTTTGCTCACCTTGCGGCCGCGGCTGCGGCTGCGGCCAAGAGGGATTTTTCTGTCACGTGACCAGCTCCATGGGGACAAGGAAGTACCTAGCGTCCCTGCCTAATGCCTAATGGCGCAGAAATCCGTATCGCTTCGAGCACAAAAACCTAATTTCGCTCGCAGAAACTGACTGCAGGGACTTTCAACTGGAGTCAAATTGACCGCCCTTTTATACTGTAGGAGCGGCAGGTAAAGTTACGGCCAAGGAGGCTAAATATGAGCCAAAATAAATTAAAAAACACGCGAGATAAAAGCGGTGGCATTATATTTATATACTGGCGCCAGCGCCGGCGGGCCCCGCTTTCTGCTGTGGTCGAGAGGTTAAAGCGCCGGTACTTTACGTCGCGGCGTGGAAGGCCCGGGTTCAAATCGCGCCAGAAACGTTCTCTTTTTTTTTGTATTTGACTGGACTCTCACTAAGAATGTAGACAAGGCCCTATGAGCTCTATAAAATCATTGGGTGGGTAGTTCTGACTCACCAGTTCGTTGTTCATGGCCTCGGCAGAGCGCATATATGTCTCTGGCTTTCTTTGCCAATTTCCGCCACGCCTCCTGCATCTGCCGTACACGCCGCGGAAAGCTGACAATATTTCCATGCCCGTCTCTTCATTCGCCAGGTAACTGTGCTGCTGAATTCCTCTAGAATTTGTCGTTTCCGTTTACGAACTGCTCTAATTAATTCCATTGTTGATCCAAATTCTTTTTAGGTGTTTGCGTTAAAGAGATGGTTTGCGATGTCGACGCCTGATTATTTTTGAATTCGGTTGTGATCGTCTGCTATTCGAACTAAAATTCAACAAGTAATGTGTTAATATTACAAAACGATTGCCACAGCAAAAAGTAAAGAGTAAAAATATACCTTTTATCACATTCCATGCAAGTAAAAGTATGATCTATTTTATTTCGGTTTTACTACTTTCTCAGACGTTTGACTTGCTGCCTTGCCTGTAGGATTTTGCTCAATCAATGCATCCAGAGCTGCTAGTCTTTTTTTTCTTTTTGCTTATTTTGTGGAAGTTTTTTTGTTTTTTTTTTAATTGTCACAACTGCAGTTTTTATTAGTACTAAATAGGCTTTTCCTGTTTTTGAAAGGAGTCGTAGCAAGAGCGTTGCATATTTAAAAACATAAAATTGCAGTTGCTGGGGAAAGTATGCTTGTTTCGGCTCCGTTTGTGTGAAAGCCATACCGATGTTGTTACCTTGGTTTTCTTTTAATGAACATTATGAAACGATTGGATAAGCGCGTTAACTTGCCTTGATCTTTATTTTTTTTCTTCCCGGGGTTTCAATTGAACAGGCGGGACAAACAGTAAAAATAGAGTAAGGCGCAGTAGTGCAAGTGGATGATTCGTAAAAACAGATCACAATTGAAAAGTGAGACACGCGCAAAATACACACAAAGAAAGTTGCTAGAGCGATTTGAACCCGCAACTTTCACGCCGCGACGCGAAGTACCGACGCTCTAACCTCTCGACCGCAGCAGAGAGCGCGAACCGCCGGCGCTGGCGGAGGTATATAAATATACTGCCACCGCTTTTATCTCGCGTGGTTTTTTCTTTATTTTGGCTCATGTTTACCCTCCCTGACCGTAACTTTACCTACCGCTCCTACAGTATAAAGGGGCGGTCAATTGGACTCTAGTTGAAAGTTCCTGCAGTCCGTTTCTGCGAGCGAAATTAGGTTTTTGTGCTCGAAGCGATACGGATTTCTCCGCCATTAGGCAGGGACGCTAGGTACTTCCTTGTCCCCATGGAGCTGGTCACGTGACAGAAAATTCCCTCTTGGCCGCAGCCGCAGCCGCGGCCGCAAGATGAGCAAACCGGCCCAGGCTAGTGGTTGTACCGCACTGGCTAAATTTCTCATCTACAGCTGAGACACCAGACGCCCACTGAGGCAGACTAACTTCCGGCTGTATAAACATACACACAACAATTTGCTTTGCGCTAACTGTGTAAATGAGGTATGGGGGTGTAGAGACCGGGACCACACAGTGTCAGCTGGGCCGGATGGGCAAAGACCCGCGGCAGTCTTTATTCACAACATATAGACCTTTTCATCTCAGTAGTTACCCGACCGGCGGACAGAGGGCGCTGACGCACTCGGCGCCATTGGGTGCCTTCAATTTGGTTGGTTTCGGTTTCAGCACGCTCTTGGCTGTGTTGGTGTGTTATGTCATTCTCGCCTAATTTCTACCTAAAGATGTGC